>NHNW01000052.1:0-292988 GCA_002786025.1 Zasmidium citrigriseum | reverse complement strand
GTAGTACTCCTAGTTATATCTAATCTAATATCCCTTAATACTTAGGAACGCTACCCTTATAGTACGAGCGGACTAGCTATCTATAGCGAACGCGATACTCGAAGCTAATAAGATTTAGTCCTTTAGATTAGCGATTACTATTATTTCGTAGTCTTAGATTTTTTTCCTCTACGTTATTAACAATCGAAATACTAGACTCGTATAGAAATACTAATATATCTTTTAAATACTCGACCGCTCGAAAAAGTCTAGTAGTAGACCGTTAGTAACGATTATATTAGTCTATAGACTTATAAAGTCGTTTAGTATTAGCGCCTCTATACTAGGTATATTTCGTTTCTTTTACGCCTAGTAACTGTTAGTATTTTAAAACCGAGTTTTAAAGGTCTCTAGTTAATATATCTAGTAGATGTATCTAGTAGATATATCTAGTAGATATATCTAGTAGATATATCTAGTATCTTATAAGACGAATATAAACTAATACTTATAAACTCTTCCTTTAATCTCGAGGCCTCGTCGTCTAGACGCCCTTACTATTTCGCTTCTCGTTAATACTAGACTATCGTTAGGTGTCGATTAGCCGTCGCGGTTCCCTAACTAATACCTAGATAGGTAAGTACTATACCGTAAATCTTATAAACGAGAGCGAGTATACCGTCTCTCCTAACTCCTTTAAAGAAGAAGCTCTAGGTATAGGACTTCTATCGTAGACTATTAAATATAAAGAGAAGCCCTTTATATCGCTTAACTAGACGCTTGTATTTCGGCGTCTTACGAGCGCCTACCTACTATATATCTATAAGTATCTATACTTACTTTTCCTATCTATACTTATATAAGAATACTCCTCGTTAAGACTTAAGATTAGACGTATCGATTAAGCTTAGGACAGGCGGTAAGCTAAGTAGTTACCCTAGCGATAGAAGAGTAGGGGAGCTTTATTAGTCCTACTAAAAGAGGCGACGTCGGGCTAGTATTATTTACGACTACGAATTACTATACTAACGTCGATAGGCTAGTAACGGGCTATTCTATATAGTTAGTAGATTATTATTCGTTCTACGATTTAACCTTATAAGCCGTCGCGAATCTTTAAGATTCCGACGAGATATAGATCGTGTCTCGCGAGGGGTTAAAGTATAATTAGAGTCTAGTCGTCGAGGTATATATTAAGGTATTATAGATTAAAGATATAATAGTAGTTAAAGGAAATAGTATAATCTTTTAAGTCTCGCTATTAGGTATATACTTATTACCCTAGTAACTATCTAATCGCTTATTACGTCCTCGTCCTCCTCGCTAAAAGGATTCTCTATTACCTCGTCCTAGCCCTATCTAATACCGCTAGCGTTATCGTTAACGTCTTATTAAGGCTGTACTTATTACTTAGCGTAACCTTACTTAATGCGCTCTTTAATACCCTACGTAACACCTTACGCCTAAGCTTCGTTATTATCTAGCTAATACGCCTACTAAGCCTAGAGGTATTACTACTTAAGAGCTTTAGCGTAGGCTATATAGTAAAGGTCTACCTTAAGCTCTTCCTATTTAGGATCTTCCTTAAGCTCTTCCTACTAAAGATCCTCCTTAAGCTCTTATATATATCTAGCACTTATAGCTAGTATCTCGTAGGGCTAAACTCCTTCCGAATTATCTAGGAATATATCTAAAAGTATCGCCTAGTCTACTTTATAGATATACCGTATCTAGGCCTTAGTCTTACGTTTTCTAAGGGCTAGATACTTTGTCGATAGTAGCTTATAGAAGACTATCTCTATCGTTAATAGCCTCGTAATGTTCTTACTTATTAGGTACTCTATAAGGTACTAGTATAGGATTAGAAAACGCTCTAGGGCCCTTATAAAGAAGTTAAAGAGTACTTCTACTATTTCTAGCGTCTATCGTAGCTAATAGTCCCGAAAGCCGTTCGTAACGAAGTCGTATCCCTCTAGAAATAGCTAGCTAAACCGAGCGAATATAATTGTCGAGTCCTATAAGTAGATATTCCTAATAACTACCTTCTCTTTAGGCCTAAATAGATAATAAGGCTCGACGGGGAGTCCTACCTTTAACTGCTCCTATATAAACGTTAGTAAATATAGCTAGTATATATAGCTAGTAGTAGTCTATACTTACCTTCGCGACTAAGGTAGTAAATAGCTTCGATTTATTCTTTACTCTATACTCCTTCTTAGCTATCTTAAGTATTTAAATCTTCCGTATAGTCGACTAAATAGCGTTATGCTATTTAGTATAGGTCGCTAGGAAGTATTAACGAGTCTAATCGAGTCTTACCTAAGTAAGGATCTAATCTCGAAGTGTCTTCTACGACTCCCTTAGTACTAGCCGTATAGCGTAGTTCCCCTTCCTAGTTTCGTCCTTAACGTCGTACTTAGTTATCTTATACTAGCGCTATACTAGCGGTACTAGGTCTGTCCTATAGGAGTAGTCCGTATTCGAAGGTAGATAGTCTTAATCGATATCGTATCTAAGGTTATCGTCGTCCTCCTCGTTATATCTATTGTCGTACTCCCTATTATATATTAGCTTTACTAGCTATATTCGCTAGCTATATCGTGTCTTACTATTACGCCTCCTATTCGCTACGTAGACGTACTCGCTATATTCGCTAGGCTTTCTTATCGAGCGCCTTAAACTCGTCCGTTTACGTGTATACTACTACCTATTAGTTAAATTTCTAGTTCCAAGCCTTTCTATTTCTATCTATTTCTTTCTCCTCTTCGGATATCTTATTAGATCGCTTTCTATCCTATACGGTATTCTTATATATAGAAAGCTCTCCCTTAGCTTTACGTCTCTTATTAATCTTATTCTTAGGGGTAATAGTTATATCTATAGGAAAGGGCGGTAGCGTAGGGGTCTTAGTAGTCGTATCGCGTATCTAGATATCGCCGTCGTTGTCGCCGTCTATATCGAAGTATAGATAGTTTTAGAGCTCCTCGATCTTCTTCTAGAGTACGCGCTTATATTTACGGTCGCCTATACTATTCGTAATATAGCCGTTAATTATAGCTAGCTCTTAATATCTCCGCGTACTTATAGGCTAAATTGTCGTAGGTTGTTAGGGTATTATTAAGTTAAGGAGTTTAGAAGTAAATTACAACGAAGATATTTAGAAGCCGCTAGTAGTACGGCCTGCGCTTTCGGGTTAACGTTATATAGGCGTAGCGGACGGCCTATACCTAGCAATATAGCTAGTAACTATAAGAAAAATATACTTATATTATCTCGTTATATACTACTTCTAGTTATAATATTACACCTAATACGTATCTCGTAGTATAGAAGGATAAGGTAAAATATCCTTCTTACTAGGCTTTTAGTAGGCTTTACTAGGCTTTTACTAGGTTAAGGCCTAGTAATAGCCTAGTATACTAGGTTAGCGCTAAGAACCTAGCCTAGTAAAACCTACTAGGTTGAGCCTAGCCTACTTCGGGGTCTAGGTAAGGGTAAGGAGAAGAAGGTCGTTCCTTAAAGAAGAAGAGACTAGTTATTCTTCTAGACGAGGATAGCGCTAACGATAGTAATAGTAATAAGTAGATAGTTCTTTAGCGCTATACCTTCTTCGCTTTAATCGAGATACCTAGTACTTACCTATATACTAATAGCTAAATAAATTAACCTTTTAGTACTTATATTTAAGATCTTTCTAGCTCTACTTTATAATTTTAGCCTATCTATATACTATACTAGTCGCTATACTAGTCTTCCCTATAATTTCCCTTTCCCCTTTCCTTTCTAGCGTCTATAATTTCTAGCTAGACTATATATTATTTTATCTTCCCTTTCCTAATATTAGTAAGAAGGGAAGATAAAGAACCCTTTCCTTCCCTTCTCTTAGTAAGGTCTAAAATTAGGGCGCTACTACTACTAGCGATTCGACTCGAAAGCGCTAATATAGCCTATACTTATACGCTATACCTAGATAACGTAGCTAAGTTTATAAAAGGAAAAGACGCTAAGAAAGACGTACTCTCTCAACTACTAGTAGAATATTACGCGTAGGTAGACACATAGTTATAGTAAGACGCTAATAGACTCCTACTATATCGCCCTACTAATTATAAGATTTACCTTAAGGATAGTAAGTTACTACCCTACTAGAAACTACGCCCTATAGGCGTAGTAGAGAATAAAGTTATTAAGAAATAGATAGACGACTAACTCGCTAAGGGTAATATTAGGCTAAGTACTTCCTTAGCTACTACCTAAGTTCTCGTTATTACTAAGCCTAGTAGTAGGCTATAAGTTTACTAGGATTTCCGGGCTCTTAATAAATTAATAGTTAAGAGCCGTTACCCTATACTACTTATATAAGATACGCTAAACCGTATAGCCTATAAGAAGTAGTATACTAAGCTCGATATTATTACTACTTTTAACCGTATTTAGATTATAGAAGGGGACGAGTAGAAGATAGCGTTTATAACGAGATACGGCTAGTTTAAGTACCTTATTATACCCTTTAGCCTATATAACGCCCCTAGCACCTTCTAGTCCTATATTAATAACTCCCTCTAAGAGTTTCTCGATAACTTTATATTAGCCTATCTCGACGACCTCCTTATCTTTAGCGATACGTACAAAGAGTATATTAAATACGTACGTAAGGTACTTAATCGCCTTCGAGTAGCTAGACTATAACTTAATATTAATAAATACGAGTTCTATATATAGGAAACGAAATATCTTAGCCTTATTATTAGTACTAATAGGATATATATAGATCTAGCGAAGGTTAACGCTATTAAGGTATAGGAAACGCTACGTACTATTAAAGAAGTACTCGCGTTCCTTAGCTTCGCTAACTTCTATTAACGCTTCGTAAAGTCGTTCTCTTATATAGCTCTTCCGCTTACCTAACTTATATATAAGACTAACGGCGGTAAACCCGTTACTTAGCGCTAGATAGGAGCGTATTTAGTAGCGTTCGAGTAATTAAAGGTAGCTTTCTCTAGTAATACTATACTAGCCTATTTCGTACTAGGACGAGAGACTATCCTCGAAACTAACGCCTCTAACTTTATTATAGTAGCTATACTCTTATAGCGTAACGAAGAAGGAGTCCTACGCCTAGTCGTATATATATTAAAGAAGATATCGCTATAGGAGTATAACTACGATATCTACGATAAGGAGCTCCTTACGATTATCTAAGCCTTCGAAGAATAGCGACTAGAACTTATAGCGTACTACTAGGACGCTAATAATATTACTACGGACTTCGAGTATATTACTAACGATAATAGAAAGCTTATACTAGTCTACTTCGACTATAAGAACCTCGAATATTTTATAATAAGTAAGTAGCTTAACCGCTAATAGGCTCGCTAGGCTAAGTTTCTTTTATAGTTCTACTTTAAAGTTATCTACTAGCTAGGAGCGTAGGGTACTAAGCTAGATAGTTTAACCCGCCGCCCTTAGGATAAACTAGTAGCTAGTAATCTACGCCTTACCTAGTAGAACTAGGTCCTCCTTCTACCTAGCTATATCCTTAACCTTAGTTCTAGTTTTATTTAGCTATCTACTAATAACCCCCTACTACTCGATATTAAGGTAGTATATACTAACCCTTCTATACTAGAAGCGCTATATTAGATTTAAAGCGGCTAGCCCGCTAAGCTCTTACGCGCTAATAAAGTTAACGACTAAGAAGCGCGCGTAATAGACGGCCTTATCTACGTTAAGAACCGCTATAGTCTATATACCTTATACGTTCTACTAGTAGAAGACCTTTAGCGACGTATTACTAAGGTATATTACGAATCCCTAGTATATAGCTATATAGGCTAAGTAAAGATATTAGACATTATATAGCGAGACTTCTCTTAGCCTAGTATCTCTTAAACTACGCGATAGGCGGTCCGTACCTATTATAACTATTTATCGAATAAGCCCTCGAACGATATTAAGACTACCTTACTATAGTTCCTACCTATACTATTCTAGCTTTAGGATAATATTACTATAGATTTCGTTATTAGGCTACCGCCTAGCTAGTCCGTACTTAATAGCTACGAATATAGTAATATCTTTACTATTACGGATCGAATAGGTAAGGGTATCGAACTAGTAGTAGTCTAGTCTATAGAAGCTAAGTACGTTACCTACGTTTTCCTCGATAGATACTATAGGTACTATAGGCTACCCCTTAATATTATTAGCGACTAAGGAACTTAATAGATTTCTACCTTCTAGACTCGGTTAACGTAGCTTCTAGGTATTAATTACCGCCTCTCTATAGCGTTCTACCTATAGATAGATAGATAGGTAGAGAATACTAATAAGGAAATAGAACGCTACCTTTAGGCCTATATCGCCTATATATAGAACGACTAGATAGACTAGCTACCGCTTTACTAGGTAGTACGTAATAACTATATCTACGAATCTACTAGAGTCTCTCTTACGTTCGTAGAGATAGTAAGTAACCTTCGTACTACCGTTAATTCTTTACTATCTAAGCTCCTACTCTTACTCTATCGTATCTCTACCGTAGTAGCTAATCGCTTTACTATACGTATAAAAGATATCTAAGACTTCCTAAGATTATAACTTTAACTCGCGTAGTAGACGTAGTTAGACTATACTAATACGTATAGAGCCGTACCCCTATCCTACTAAGTTAGTAATAGAGTCTATATTAGTACTCGAAACTAGTCTACTATACGACCCTCTAAGAAGCTCGATATTAAGTAGTACGGGCTAGTCGCTATTACTTGAATCCTCTATAGCGTATACGAAGTCGACCTTAACCTAGCGTTAGTCGGAGTTTATAATATTTTTAACGCTAACTACCTACGCTCGTACTCGCTAGGTATTAATAAAGGTACCTAGCCTCCGCCTATCGAAGTAACGAACGAAGCTAATAGGTATATAGATAACTAGTAGTACGTAGAACGTATCCTAGATTCTAGAAAGAGAGGTAAGGGTATATAATATCTAGTAAAGTAGCGAGGATATTTAGATAGCTAGGTAACTTAGGAGCCCGCTTAGTAAGTATTTAAAGATACGCTAGAGGTAGTAGTAGACTTCTACTCTAACTATCTAGAGAAGCCTATTAATACTAACTTCCGCTTACTAGCTAGGTAGATACCTTATAAGCCCCTTAAGGGACTTAATAGTTTAAAGGAGCTAGCGGCTACTATTACTACCGTATATATAGCTACTACTAGCTACTACCTAGTTAAGCTAGTACTAGGTAGCGCGTAATAGTAGGCTATCTTACGGACTTATAGTACTCGTCGCTTAACCTCTAACGAGTTAGATATTATCCTAATACTAGCTAAGGCTACTAGCCTGCTAGTATAGTAGGATCTAGCGCTCGTAACGCTAAAGAATAGCGTAGACGGTAATAACGCTACTACTAACTCTAATAACGACGACGACTATCTCTTCGCTCGCGCGATACTCGCTACTTAAGGCTATAGAGTACGATTATAGAGGACTATACCGCCTAGAGGGGGGGGTAGTATAATAGGCCTAGCCTAGTAACTATTCTAATACGTAATACGGGTCGGCCTAGCGCGGCCCGTCCTAGGGCTTAGTACCCGATTTCCTATAACTAAGCCGACTTCCTAGCTACCTCTTAGATAGACTTATCGAATATTTAACTATTACGCCTATACCCTATTATTAGCCCCTTATATTAAGTTTAAGCTTCTTAAGTCGATACTACTATCGATTATTAGCCTTATATTAAACCTTCTATTATACTATAAAGGTAGACTTCTACTAGTCTACTATTATCGACGAAGATACTACTAACTTCCTTAATTAAGCGCCTAATAAAGAGTAAGAGCCTAATAAAGAGGTACCTAATACCTTTAAGTTTAAAGTAGTAAGGGTTAAAGAGCTAGAAGAGGATAATAATAACGTTATTAAGGGTATTAGTATTAATAATAGAGCTAGCGGCCTCTACTACCTAGTAGACGAAAAGGTAGCTAAGCCGTAATTATATATAGGTAAGAAGCCGCTACTAGCCTTTAAACTATTAAAGGGGTAGCTATATCCTCGAAAGATTAATTTACCTAAGTATTTATAGGCTAAGAACCTTAAGAATATACCCTTTCCCTAGCTAGAGTTCTTTAAGCTCTTCTTCGTACCTAAGGTTTATAAGTTAGCCGTTAAATATACTAATAGGTACGCCTATAAGAAGCTAGAGTACCTTAAAGACTACCGGAATAGGCAGATAGTAATTATTGTTTCTAGAAATATATAGTAGGACGTAGAGGTAGAGGAAATAAAGATCTTCTTTAGCCTAATATTATATATATCTATAATCTAAATAGCTAATAAGGCGGACTACTAGAAAGACGATAACCTCTAGCCTAGATACGAAATCGCTAGATCTATAAGATTCTAGCGATTTAAGTAAATTAAGGCCGCTCTATAGTTCTATAAGTTAGTACTACTAGGTAGTAGACTACTAGGTTAGTACTAGATCCTTCCCTTAGCTAATATCCTTCGTAGCTACTTTAAAGCCGTTATTATACCTAGAACCTTTATATCTCTTAACGAATCTATAGTACGCTTTACTAGACGCTCTAGCTATATTATTATAATACGAGGGAAGCTAACGCCTATAGGCTATTACGTATTATACCTATATAAGGATAGGTACTTATATTCCTTCTTATTTAGTAGTCCGAGGAAGGGTTATAAGTAGGAGCTTAAGGACGTAGATTTAGTAGCAGCGGTAGTACTATAGCGGCCTATAGTTATTTCTAAGGAGTTAACGACGTTAGAGGTACTCGAGCGTATAAAGGAGAGGCTAATAACGACGAGAAACTAGTAAGAAGGTATCGTTAAAGGCGTTAGTTATAGTAAAGAAGATAGATTATACTTAATATCGATACTAGTAGGCGCGAGTTATACTATTTAGCCCGCGCTATAGTACGAGTCGAGACGACGATAGCTAATTAATAGGCCGCTAATAATTAATCTAACGTTACGGCTTTCGAACCTCTAGATTACTACTCTTTAGCTTCTCCTATAACTACTCTTCTTAACTTACTTCTACTACGTCTTTATAGATAATCTATTTAGTAGTATAATCCTATTCGTAATATTAAAGTACTTAGGTATCGTAGCTACTAGTATAGTACGTTCTAGCTTATAGGCGTAGCTATAGAAGGGTATTAAGTTTAAGAAGATAGGCGTATTAATAAAGAACGGTAATAGGAAGAAATTAACCTTTAGAGCAATTACCTATAAGTCTACGCGCTTTCTATATAATACTCTACTAACTAAGGCGATATATAGTATTACTACTATAGTCTAGTAGAATAGAAACCTCGTCTAGTTTGTTACTAATAGTATATCGATTACTAAGCGCCTCGAACGAGTCTAAAGATACCTACGAGCTATTAACGACTTTATTATGAAATACGTCTACCCTTACTAGAACTTAGAGTAAGAGAAGTAGAAGATTCTAGCTATTATAGCGCTCTATAATAATTATATAGGTAGTATTAATATCTATAATTAACTCTAGTACTACTATAGCTCTTAATATAAGGTATATAAACCGTAGTATCTACTCTTCTACTTCTACCTTAACGCGGCTATTATTAACGCCTTTATCCTCGCTAGAGACTCGGATAAGAAGCGGTTTAGCTAGTAGCGAGAGTTCCGCCTTTAACTCGGTTAGTAGCTAGTAAGAGAAGGATAGTATAATATTAATAAAGAGGCGGTAGTAGTAGAGCGAGCTCGACGCTCGCTATTAATACTACTACTAAGAGTATCGAATAGATAGTTTATAAGTAGCTTATACCCTTATAACGCTAGTAGTATTAGATCTAAGAGGTATAAGTATAAGAGAGGCGTAGAACTACCTAAAGCGATTAACGTCCGTCGTCTTATACTAATACCTTATATTATAAGCTTTAATATAAGGCTCTAGCGCTACTTCCTTTATAAGTTTACTCGCTTAGCCTAGTAGATAAAGTAGTAGCTACTTAGCTATTAGGGTAAGATAGAGTTTCGGATAATATAGAGCTACTTTTACTATAGGCTATATACTATTTATAAGGTATATAAGCTAGTATAGTACTTATAGGTCGATTTAAAAGCCTATATTAACGGATAATAGCCGCTTCGCTCTAGATTATACTACTAGACGAGACGATAGCGGTTATTAACTTAATCTTATATACTACTAAGTATACCTTCCTTATTATCTTTATTATTAAGCTAACGAACTTCTCTTAACGACGAGCTAGTAAGACGTAATAGCGCTTAAGGGCGTTATAGCGAGTAAGAGACGCCTTATATATTACCTTATATTACTACTCTACCTACTCTAGCGTCTTAATATCGACTTTCGAGCCTATAGTAGTATCTAGCTACTTAATAATACCTTCCTTTAAGTCTACTACTACTATCTTTACGCTTAAGTAGTCTACCTCTACTCTTAACTCTAATATAAGCTCCTTAATAGCTATAAGGTACTTCTAGATATTCTAAAGGGTCTAATTAATATTAAGAGAAGCTATATATTATATATAGGCTAGGGGTAGTATAGGTAACGGCGGCGGTAATAAAGGCGGCCGCTCGGCCAGCGGTAACGACTATATTATTATTAAGATAACCCTCTTATATCTTATATATCTACGAACCTCTTACGTTAGCTCTATTAATATATTAATTAATATAGTCGATTAACTAACGTCTACGAAGGATTAAACTCTACGAGTTAACGCTCTTAACCCTAATCGACACCACCCCTGCTATAGAGCGATATCGCCACCCAATCGGTACCTAGCGGCGGGTCCACATTGCGTGCAATCTACACCAAATTTGGCCCAGCGGCCGGGTCAAGGGTGGGCCACCCGCGAACCTATCTCACCGAGGACGTCCTCAAAGGGATCTTGTTAGCCCAGGCAATAATCAAAGCAAAGGGATTCGCCAATGCAAGCGCTTACTCTTAGCGTCTATCGATAACAATGGGAGTCGTACGACAGCCGTTGGAAAAGATGATGCTTTGCACGTTCAAGTCGAGCAGATCATCAGCGAGCGCGAATCCTCCGCAATGCCCGGGTGCAGGCCAATTGACTAAAGCAATCTTCATCACGGAGGCATGACCGGACCGTTGATGGTGAACATTCTCTAACAGACGCTCGACCATACTTTCGATGGAGTAGCCGTGCGAAGAAGGCACTGTGGCCTGCCTCCTCTTCTATCTTCTGAAAGAGAGTCAAAAGTTCGGCCTGTACTTTGATCGCTGGCAGAGCCTGATAATCTTTGGCCAGCCTCGTCAATGTCCTTGGCCGAAAGATATGCCTTTGAATTACCCATTGGCGCCGAACGTTCTACCCTCCTTCTTCCGCTCAAACTGGCAGGTCAGCTCTCTCCGCCAGAGTAAGCGACTCCAAGCTATTAGACGGCTTGTTACACTCTTGGCCCTTATCGAGAAAGTCGGGGATTGCTGGAGGCATCTTCCAGTTTGACCGAAACACCGAGGGTGCGAAAAGGCTACAAGATACAGGATCCTCGCTTGTCCGCTGCTAGAAGCCACAACATGCGGGATGTCTGCGAACAGTGCATGGAGCTGAATTTCAGCTGAGGCACGGACTTGACCTCAGGGCGGCCTCACACGACAGAGAAAATGCGTTAACGCTCCAAGCTCAGCCCAAACACGCTCAAAGACGTTTCTCAATCTTGAAAAGGTACTGTCGGACTGCTTACTGACACGGGCAGTGTCGCCGCCATGAACAGCGTCAATTCATCCTCGACACTAACCTCAAGGAGCAACTCCGCCTCCCTCGATCTCACTGCACTTCCATATCTGCAGCGACTCGAAAGGCTTCAAAACGCTTATCCCGCGCTGAAGTCTCTTTTGAACAAGCTGAAGAACGCTTCAGACGAGGGCCGGCGGCTTGTCAACCAGCGCTATGCTGATACAGGAGTGCATGGCGGAACACCCGGCAGATGTGCTGTCATCACCTTCGATGGCGATGATGCGAAAGATGAAGTCTACTATTCGGCAGAAGAACTCGAGAAGTATTTTACAAAGACGTCGAGAGAATACGCGACTCCCAGCGCCGGAAAGGATGCGGCTGAGAGTGGAAGCTCAAAGCCCAGGCGACGCCTCTTCATTCTCGAAGATATGGATCCTTCCATGGTGGACTTGCTCGGCCAGGTGAGTTGGAGGCTGCGTGACGAATCTTGTCTCTCATTGACGTGGCTTGGTCTCACATGCAGCGAACAGAGCTTGTAGGAAGAACTCAAACTCGCTGACGCATCCCAGCAACTCCGAGTGAATCCTGTCATTTTCTCTGAGCAGATGAATACTTGGAACTCCACAGACTCTCAGTCTGTTCCCTTTCGTTCTCTGGCGTCTCTACGCTCTCCGAAGACTCTGTTTACACTCCGGTATTATGAGATCCGCACTCTCGACGATGAGGACTCGGTCCGGACGGATAAAAACCAGATGACCCATGCGGTCAATCGACGCAAGATTGAACGATGGCGAGATGTTGATCTTCCTTCCGTCGAACCAGACAAACGACATGCTCTAATCAGACGCTGCATGAGCTTCTGGACTTCTGAGGACAACGAGAGCATAGGGAAGAACAGCAGCTGGGACGGTAAGCGCAGTCTCAGAAGCCATATCGACTACTCTGACGCCTACAGCTCTCATCCTCGTCGACCCTCCGATGGACTCCTGTGATGAGTGTGCACTGCACAACGATCGTTCGCATCCCCGAGATAAGTCTCCAGAGCAGGTGACGCTGGAGGGTAGGCCTGGCTCGAAATGTGTAGCATCATGTCTGATGCTAGAAGACCCTAAACCATACAAGACTCGGAAGGACCTTTGGAACAGTCGAGGATGGAACGTCGCCAAAGGCCAGATTCGCGAGGTCCGTCACAACAGCACTGCATATCATGGCGGTTGCGTCTCTCTTATCAGACCTTCTTTGACCAACGATATTGGTCTTGAAAACCTGCGGTTGATGGAGACCCACCGCCACACGTCGTCGCCTTTCGACGAAATGTTATTCCACCTAACGAAATGCAGGCACCCTCGTATAAACGCCAAGGCCCTGGATATACCGGTCAACTCAGCCTACTATATGCTCAACTTCATTGCTCATCATTGGGCACACCAGATCGACCTCATCGCTTACGGGGTAGGCAATGGAGAGTGGTTCGCAGATGATCACGAAGCCGTTGCTGACACTAGGCCGTCCCTGAGCGAGTGGAAGGCTGAGCTGGAGAAAATATCTGTCGCAACCAGGGACATCAATTACATGCGCCGTCAATTGAGCCGCTTCGATCGAGCTCTCACGCTCAGTATGGAGCGGGTCGGCGTCAAGATCCATCAAACGATCGATAATGACCTGCCAGCCGCACTTCGGGATGCCCAAGAGGACTTTCTGACTCTCACATCCCGTCTTGGACCACTTCGGGAGAGGGTCGATGACTTGACCAGTATCGCCAACGAGGTTGCAAGTCTGCGCGCTGCGTTCAAGAGCATCCAAGACGGCGAGCAGAGCTTGAGGCTAAGCCTGTTTGCGGCCATTATCTTCCCCCTTACTCTCGTGGCAAGCATGCTTAGTATGGCTGATAGCTATCTCCCCGGACGCGAGAACTTTTGGGTCTTCTGGGCAGCTTCCGTCCCTCTAGCTGTAGTCATCGGGATCTTCATGCTCGGTCGCCGGCCTGAGAAGCTGATGAAAAGGATCTGGCGGCAGCGCGCATCGCCGAGGCTGGCCAATACAAGACTCATTAAGCAAAAGCACAAGACTTTGACCCAAGAATGCGTCTGATCGAGATCGTCGCTTTACCCGTGCCCGATCTGTATGGGTGCTGGAAACACTTCGAATGATCAGTCTATCCCCAAAAGTGGCAGAGATACCAAGGCACCGCTTTCTGATGAGAGGTTCTCTGCGCAGCGCACCGGTCTGGAGATTCTCAAATGCGCATGACAGACAACCTGCTGGAGGAGCGCATGCGCTGCACGGACTTAAGAGTCAGCACTCTGCTGCCCCGGACCAACACAGTAGAACTATCAAACTTCACCTCCCCTTGGGGTCTCCAAACTCCATCAGACTCCTTCCGGTGGACACCAAAGCTTCGGTGCCTATCATCCAAACGAATTTCCAGCTGTCCGAACGCACTGTTGACATTGCGTCAAGTCGTCTGGTGATTGTTCACGCTGACACGGAACATGGACGCAGCTCACCATCCGAGCGTTCCGGCTCCCGTAACTAATCAGGACACTCATCTGGAATCCTCTTTGCCGACTCCGGAAACAACAGCGAACTGCATCTGCACTCGACGACGATGCCACAGATCGGTGCGCTGGAGACGAGATAGCTGGTGAGAGCAGATCAAAATACTGTGCAAAGCGCATTTGAAGAATGGATGGGTGACTTGCTCGAATTGTGAGGGGATTGCAACTCCAGCGTATTGATGCAGTCAGATCTATCCACCGCTCGCACTTTTCACATCACGCGAGCTGGCTGCCTCGTGCTGACATCCAAACAACCACATGGTTCAGGACTTGATTGCCAATAGCATCGCGGCCGCCCTGGTACTCCTCACATCCCGCTCATATCCGTAGTTACATCGCCTACCATGCTCCTTTCACGTGGCACGATGCTGGCATAATCCTTTGAGGATGAGAAAGAGGAGAGGGGGCCAAAGAGGGCCCGATAGACTTCTGCTATAAGAGCTTTGTTGTCACGCTGTGTGAACCTTACCTTGCTTCCGCCTACTTGTTCCTGAAGCACCTTGCCTGCTCTTCGCCGCAGGGTCTCTTCACGTCAAGATGTCTTCTTTCTGGAAGAAGAGTGCCAACGGGATGGAGGGAATGAACAAGAAGGTGAGTTGAGAGGGGTGAAGGGCCTATGAGACCTCCGCTAACGACTGACATCCCAGGCCTTGGGCATGGGCTTTACGACTCACGTACACTACGATGCTTACAACCCAACTCATGATGCTTCGACTCAGGCCAGGAAGTCGCTGACTCATCTGGACTACTCGCCGTTGCGTCGAGTGACATGGGCGTCGTTCTACATGGCCATTTTGGTTTCGATGGGCGGTTTCAGTAAGTACAGGCTAAGGCTGCGAATGTAGCATACCCTCATCTAATACCTTGAACAGTCTTCGGATACGTGAGTATCTAAGCGATCAATGTAGTGCTATCGGCCCTCCTCTATACTGACACACCATAGGACACCGGCCAAATTAGCGGCTTCCTGGCCATGCCAGACTTTCTGGAACGTTTCGGGCAAAGATACACCATGGATAACGGAGAAATTGGCTATCGCTTTAGCAACGTCCGAAGTGGCCTAATCGTTGCCATGCTTTCGATCGGTACCCTCATCGGCGCTCTCGTTGGAGGTCCCATTGCGGACTGGATCGGCCGCCGGTTATCCATCAGCTTCTGGTGCATCATATTCTCTGTGGGTCTTATCGTTCAGATCTCCGCCACGGACAAGTGGTACCAGGTCATGATGGGTCGTTGGGTGGCCGGGCTTGGTGTGGGGGCTCTTTCGTTGCTTGTTCCGATGTATGAAGCCCGACTTCCTGATCAACCGGCTTCGCACGACAGCGCGGTCTGACACTGAATTAGGTATCAAGCTGAGACGGGCCCTCGTCACATTCGTGGAGCTCTCATATCTTGCTACCAGGTGAGTGCTACACTTTTGGGCCTTGGTAGACGATATTGACTAAGCAAACCAGTTGTTCATCACATTCGGTATCTTCCTAGCCGCCTGCATTAACTTCGGGACGTACGAGCATCAGAGATACAAGGTAAAACTCATGAAGCTTTTTCAACATCGACATATCTGACGTGACTTGCAAGGCTGCTTCGTGGCAGATTCCCATTGGGCTTGGTTTCGTGTGGGCCGTTGTCCTAGGTGGTGAGCCTTCCAATGCCAACTTCGCCGCTGGGATACTATCAGCGATTCATTCGAGCTCTAGCTGACGACGTCTATTAGTCGGCATTCTTATGTTCCCAGAGACTCCACGTTTCAACTACAGGAAGGGCAAGATCGAGGAGGCCAAAGCCACAATGATGAAGGTCTATGGTGCTCCAGAAAACCATTACACCATTCACGTGGAGCTCGAGGAAATCGAACAAAAGTTGCGTGCAGAGAGCAACCAAGGCTCCGTCCTTTCGGAATGGTTCGTTGATGGAGATTCGCTACAAGGAACTCTTACTGACGGCACGCCAGGTATCGGATGATGTTTGCTCCCAAGATGGGCTATCGACTTCTGCTTGGAATAGTACTACAGATGTTCCAGCAGCGTACGTTCACTATGATGCGGTAATCCATCGGGCAATACTGACAATTTGTGACAGTGACCGGTGCCAACTATTTTTTCTACTACGGAACAGTCATCTTCCAGGGTACCGGAATCAACAACTCCTTCGTCACTCAGATGATCCTGAACGGGATCAACTTTGGGACCACTTTCTACGGCTTGTACATCGTCGAGCACTACGGTCGCCGGAAGTCTTTGATCATCGGCAGCACTTGGTATGTACCACACAGCTGTCTGTGCGAATGAGCCAGTTTACTGATTCTGGAGCAGGATGTTTATCATGTTCTTGATTTTCGCTTCAGTGGTGAGTGGCCAACGAGTTCATTCCGTTCCAGGGTCGATGCTAGATGCAGGTGCCGCCGCGCCATTTCCTCCGAAGATTATGGTGCTATGAGGCTCCTGACAGAAGCATCAACAGCCCAGAATGATGCGATGTTACGGGGATTGTTGAACATTGGGTTGTACAGTTCACAGGGTTACAGCTATGCTAACATGAGCAGGGCCATTTCTCTCTTGACATCCGAACGCCCAGCAATACCGAAGGAGCCGCCACCGCTATGATTGTCATTGCAGCTTGTAAGTCTCTTCAATGACTCTGGTGCTATTCCCGAAACGCTTGCTGACCTCCCCCTGGTGTTTATCTTCGGCTTCGCAACAGTACGTTACACCCAAAGCCCTTCAACTTTTTTCCTGCCTCTTAAAACACTAGCTAATACTTTTTTAATCAAAAAAAGACGTGGGGACCCATGATCTGGACGATTTGTGGTGAATTATATCCATCCCGATATCGTGCTAAGGGTATGGCGTTGTCCACGGCAAGCAACTGGCTTTGGAATTTCCTCTTGGCCTTCTTCACACCCTTCATTACTTCGGCCATCGATTTCCGCTTGGGATACGTGTTCGCTGGCTGCAACTTCCTCGGAGGCTTGATTGTCTACTTCTTCGTCATGGAAGGTCAAGGTCGAACGGTGAGTGAATGAAATGGGGCGATGCCAAGCCCCCCTTGAATCCCACGCTTGAGGCACCTGCTGATACCACACCTCCCACTACAGCTGGAGGAGATCGATACAATGTATTTGAGTGGAGTGTTACCCTGGAAGAGTTCCAAATGGGAGGCACCGCCGCCAGAAGAAATCACTCGCATCCGCAAGGAAGCCGGCACCCACGATACTGTCGACCCAGAGGACGAAATTTCTCGCGCACCAGTCAACGGCGAAACCAATGGCTACCACAAGGAGAGCGGCGAGACCGACCTGCACAACGAGAAGAATGATGACGGGCCTGGATTCAACGCCCCAGTCGCACCAACTGGCGATGCCACCCACAAGGAGACAGTCTAGGTCGCGTGCAGTCACACAGTCTGCACAAGTGGCGGTGCAGATTTGCTGCTAAGAACCCAAGAGATCTTCGTATTGATTGTTTGTATTTACCTAATGTGTGTAGCTAACGAATACCCTCGCTCATGGACGGACGCACTCGAGTTGGGCACCGATTTTCACTTTGTGTGTAGGGCAGCGGATCGCACAAGTAGCTGAGCAGCGATTGTGAGCTGCAAAGCTGATATTGTCTCCACGAGAGAGGAAGTGAAATGAACACGGCGTTAGCGCCGTGGAAAGAGCTCGACTATGCAAGTGCCCCTTTCGTCAGCGGCTTGATCAGTCTTCTTACAAGTCTTGGTGCAAGCGATCTCGATGCAAGCGCGCTGTGCAAGGGTCTTGAAATGGCGTTGTTCTTTTCCCGGAACTTGAACGGCCTTCTATCGATGTGATCAGACTACATATCGGTACAGCGGATTCTTGTCGCCAAGTTGAACTAGCTCCGCCTCAGTATATCTGGCCTTGACGTCGTCTTCGGTCCACCCCTCCCGTTTCTTGTTCTCCCGAGCGTAGGCTACACGAAGAACGACAGTGCTCAAGATCGCAGCAACGAGGATACCGAAACAAAAACCATATCCGAGCCAATAATTAGGTGCCTGGTGTTCCTGGAAGATATTGCTCCCGATGAGACCACCTGTATTGCCGATTGAGGTCAAGAGACCCATTCCAATGGCCCGTTTCCAGCTAGGAGCAAGATTGTTGCCGATCCAGCTCAGTATACCGATCAGACCTGCGTAGATTCCAGCCGGGATGCAGAACAGTAAAGCGTAAGTCAGGCCTGGAAGACGAGGATGAGGAACGGCAAGAAGCCCCAGGAAACCGACTGCAGCAATGCTGTAGGGGAGAATTATGAAGATCCACCGGGTTTGACGTTTGTCTGCGCACCAGGAGAAGAAGATAGTAGCGATCACTCCGAGAGCATAGATCGGAACTGTGAGCAATTGGGCGTTGGCGGCGCTGTATCCAAGATCGTGAATGATTGTTGGCGCCGAGAATGTGAAGCCATATATTGGAATGCCGTTTCCCCACCATACGATGACAGCCTTCCGCAATGTCAGTTAAGGATCATCATTCGTCTCTGTCCATCCACTTACCACCCAGATCTTCCACTCGAGCAACGCTGACCGAAATACCTTCCAGCTGAACTTGTCGTCAATCCCAACGCTGCCCATCGAAGTGCCCGCGTCCTTTTCCAGACGTCGATTGATACAGTTGGCTTCCCAGGGTTCGAGAAAGCTGGCTGTCTGTGGAGAATCGGCCAGCAGCCAGTACAGGACAGCACCGACGATCACTGTGATGAGTCCTTCCAGGATGAAGCTTATCGGCTGTCGGTCAACCAAATTCAGTCGCAAAACGGCGGCCACTTACATCCATCTCCATCCAGAGTATCCTGCCACTCCTTCCATACGCTGGATTCCAAAAGCAAGCAAGCCCGAGAAAGCGCTGGCAGCCGATGCGGCAGAAAAGAATATCGCCAGTCTTGTCTGTATTTCGAAGCGGCAGTACCTTCATCAATCAGTATCGCGCTCTCCAAGCTTCCAATCCTCACGCACCACGTTGTCAGGAGGTAGGAAGCCGCGGGAAAGAAACCCGATTCGAAAAGCCCCAGGAGAACACGAGTCGTGATGAGCTGCTCATAATTCTTGACCAGGCCTTGACATGTCATGACGATGCCCCAGCAGACCATAAGGATTGAAATCCACAACGAGGGCCTGATAAGCTTTAGCACCACGTTGGACGGAACTTCGAAAAATGCGTAGGGGAAGAAGAAGACTGGCCGGAGGTCAGTCTGTTCCCGACGCCTGTTGTCTGCCCACGCCAACTACCTGTCAAGATCATATTATACTGAGGGCCCGTCAGCTCGAGTTCCTCGTTCATGCCCGCCACTTTGGCATTCGCGACATTGCTCCCTGGAAATGGTCAGATCGATGGGAACAGCCCTTGGAAAGCGACTCACGGTCAAGGAACGACAGTAGATAAAGCAACGCCAGTAGAGGTAACAGGCGCCAGTCGACCTTTCTCAGAATACGCCGGATTTCGGTATCGTCATAGTCAGGGAACTATCAATTGTCAGTCTGAGACAGCGTCAGCCGTGGCTGTGGGCTATGTTCACTCACGTCGTCTTGTCCAGGCCTCGCGCCTTCATGCTGATGATTCGATGGGGTTTCTACTGCTTGCACATCTGACTTTTCATCAGAGGATGGAGTCTGCATTTTGCCTGTTAGATCTCAAGTCTTAGCATCATTGCATGGAATCGGTCCTGGTAATATGCTCTCTGGATTTGATTGATCATCGCGTTGCACGTATGCATTGTATCGATCTGAAAGTGCCAACGGAAAGGCGCATTGGCAGCCATCTCAACGTAATGCATCTGCTCAGTCCCGGGACCCAAAGATTGGCAGACGCAGGCTGTCGACGCCAGGTCTCGGATTTGCAAGGCGAAGTACAAGAACAGTGGAGCTACAGCATCAAGAAGGTGCTGCTGAAGACTGCGGTGGTTCCGAGATCCACGGATTTGACGACCGAAGCCGTGATATCGTTGATCTTTGCATATTCAAATGGACTCCCAGGGACTTGCATGTTGAACGCAAGGGTACAAACGAGAATCTTCGAATGATCGACCAAATGCGACTGCGGTCAAGATCATGCCTCAAGTTTGAGATCATCTTGACATTGGCTGTGCTGGCAGTCGGCTCAGCGGTACAATGATTTTTGAAGTGCTGTTTCACGCAGTTCACGTGGAGCGTGTAATCCTCGTGCAACGCAAGTCGTCTGTGCAGTGCTTTTTGGATGCCCTCGAGGACCAGGCCTTGTAGCATGAACACATATGCCTAGGACGACGCAGTTTTCGACATGGTGAGATACAGCCGCGAATTGTCATCCTTGTCTCGACTTGTCGCTGACTGAAAACCAGACGACAATGGCAGTAATTGCGCCTGAGCATTCCGTCATCAAGTAAGACTCGAAATGGTATCGGTCCAGCGTCCGGGACTCGGCTCGATCGACGTTGACTTCATCAAATCCCCCTTGAGTGGCTGTCGCATTCTGCTGAGACGCGTGGCCAGCTGAGACAGGATTCATGAAGATGGCCGTCAGAATTGCGGAAGGAGGCTGTCCAGCTTTTCAGAAGTCCTATCATTACAGAGACGGCATCTCCCAAGAGCCGTGGCATCTCCTTGACAACAGCAGGAGGAGAAGACATCGTCTTGGCGCCTGGATGGCCAGACCAAGAGTGTCGCGAGGAGATCAGCAGTGATCATCGCGCCATGTGTGCCCAGCAACTGTTTGGTGCTCGACATCGGCATCGGAAGAACGCAACCGCCAAACCAGCAAGAATCGCAGAGGACGGGAATCGGCAAGCAGCCCTGCGTGACGTACGCTCACATGTTTGCACATTTGGAAGTTGAGGGCGTGTAGATCACCATTCGTGAGGTCGGAAAATAGACGTGAAAAGGGTTTGACTTTACCCGGTCGCCGTTTGGCTTCGGCTATCCGGCTAGCCGTTTGACTACACCTCTCCCTCCGCGGCTCTTGAAACACTCTCTCATCAACGCAACAGACAAGACCATCATCAAGCATGCGTCCAAAAATTATCACGGACAAGAGCGGCTATTCCATCTGCTGGGTGGCCAATGGATGCCCCGGGGAAACTTCCAAACCTTCGGAACCCATGAAGATGAGAGCCCCGCCGCCAGCAGAGAAAGAAGGAAATTGATGATCTCGACACCGAGCAGTAATGACTCGATGAGCATTATTGAGCACAATTGTACCCACAGTGTGCACCGTAAAGCTCCGTCGCTATCTATGAGGCGTTTCCAAAAGCGCTGACTGCAAGGGACGAGTTCGTCTCCAACGTCTTCGAAGATGATAGAGGACGATCTGCGCTGGCCGTTGAGTCTACTGCCCCATTAGGCAATCACTTTGGAGGCATTTGTACCAACCTGGATAGGCCGCTGAGCGAGCGGTTTTCGTTGGCCATGCGATATACCTGCCCGACGGCCGCACCTGGTCTTCTTCCCTCTGCAGTGATCTCTCTGTCGCCAAGCCGGTGTCACACAATTCGAATCACTCGAGAACACAGTCACTATCGCCATTCACTCGCTCTATACCATGGCCTTCGTTTCGACCTGTGCTGCGCTCGTTCTGGCGCTTGCCGGAACTGCCCTCGGCGACGACTCTTCCAACAACACCTGCCAGTCTTACGGAGTTGATTACCAGGATGGCGGATCGTATTTCCAGAGTAAGAGACCAGGATCAGAAGTTACCGCATGCGAAAGACAAGTGCTGACACTCTCACCTTCTGTTTGTTAGACCAGAACATGAACAACACTTTCACGGCGACCCAACAGTTCAGCGGTTGCACGAACGACATCGCTCATAACGTATGTTTACAGTGGAGGTCATACCTGACGCATGTACTGACCTTCCCTTTTTCCTTCCAGGTCATTGTGGACCCCAATGGCGACCAAAGCGAATGCTCGCAGACCAACATGCAGCCCTCAGACACCGACATGCTCGTGACTTGCGGCAATTGGACGAGCTCCAACATGTACTCCGGAGACTGGTCGTGTAAGTGCACCACCCGACAGCGACGATATGCTACGCAGACCACTCACTCATTGACGCTCTGTAGTACTTGTGGTTTCGAACAATGGCAACGGCACACCCATCGCATACCAGAGGGACTTCAGCATTTCCGTCGGTCAGCCCGTGGCTACAGTGTCCGCAGCGCCCACGATCACTTCAACTGTCAGCGAGACAACGACAACAACGACGACATCGACTTCGATTGAGGCTTACACAACGACTGTTCTTGGAAGCAGCAACAGCTCTTCGTCTTCGACATCTTCGTCATCTTCTGGCTCCTCGACAGACTCATCGTCTTCGTCGTACTACACGTCCTCGACATACTACACGTCCTCGACATACTACACTTCCTCCACATATTACACATCCTCGACATATTACACGCCCTCGTCTTCCGACTCTTACGCCTCTGCCTCGTCGACAAGTGGCTCTGCCAGCGCATCGGTTCCAGCCAGCGTATCTATTCCGATCGGCGGAACTACCACTGGGTCGGATGGGGTCGCTACGATCACATCTTACTTGGCCGTGACGAGCATCTTGACACAGAATGGTACCTCATGCTCTGCTACTGGATCGTCCCCGGCTTCTACGTCTGCAACCGCTACTGCAAGCAAGTCCTGGCACTACGCTCCCGACCCCATCGCAAAGATCGTGCCTTCGGTGCTTGGAGAGGAGCTTGACAACCTCGTGGCCGAAATTATTGGAAAGGTACAGTGAAGCGATCATTCCATTTAGGACGTATGCTTACTTTCCTGCAGGTTTCAGAAGCCCTGGCGCCACGGGCAACCCAAATGCCAGCACTGGGAGCTTCAGCGAAATTCCGCAAGGCTATCATCGAAGGTCGTTCCATCGATGATGATCTGAAGCGTGCATTTGTTAAGGAGCGAGCTGCATACCTCCACGGCGCCAACGCTCTCGCTAAACGCCACCCCGATAGGTATGTATAAGCCCTGGACGCATATTCTAGACAAGCAAGTATTGTGGCTGACAGAAGTGGTATCTCAGTGAAACTTCGACAATCTATACCGGAGATACCACCTACACGACATACACTACCGAGACCGCAACATCCACCGCATACGCCACGACGACCTCGACCTCGACGTCACTTGACATTGGCATCCTAGGCCGTGACGCTGCCTCTACAACTGTCCTCACCATCCCAACCACAATTACCGAGATTGTGTGCCCAACTCTATGAGCACGTTCCAGCATGCATTTGATGAATTTGATGTCTAGCACTTCACGCTTGACGTGGCGCTCGCATTCGGCGGTCGAGCTATAATACATTCACGACGCAGCATGATCATTTATAGAGACGAGCACTTACTACCATTGCGGAACGGTCAGTCCCGCCGGGGTAGTTCACTTCATGATTAGGATAATGTGTATGAATGGAACGTTGATTTGATGTGCAGGATACACCGAACTATGCCTGTCTGTTTTTCGTTCCAATGACTACCCTGGGCTACCGTATGCGATCCCGATCATCCGGGAGTGTTTCGTAAATCCTCGACTGCGCAGGGAACAGCCCGGAAGGTAGCACCTGTCTGACATCGATCATCTAGGGCAAAGCTGATTGAGCGGAGACCCTGAAAGTCCATTGAGAAACATCAGCTTTGAGGAGTAGGTAAATGCGAACGTGAGACTCCTTCAAAGATGAATCACCCCAATCATCAGCGAAAGCTGCGCCTGGATGGTGGAAATGTCAAATCAACAAGCTTTCGCCTCTCGTGGTTTTGAAAGATCCAAATACACGACAGGCCAGCTGCGCATCCTATACCACGATGGGCCTGCCACTCTGAATACGCTGACAAAGGTCATGCGTCTTATATTCAGTCGCTGGTCCCAGTTGCTTCCCGCTGACCACCTTACTGCATCTCAATTGTGCAGAGATGGAATCGTTATTCGGCAACGTCGTCTTTGAGGGTATCCCCATCTCGCTGCAGATACTGGTTGGAGCACTCGCGGTGGGACTCCTCGCTAGCTTGTACTCTCTTCTTGTCGCAGAGAGACCACTGGCTGGGTTCCCGGTACTCACAGTCGATGGACTCAGACCTAAGATTAGCTTTTACGAGCGTGGCAATGAGACGCTTGAGGAAGGCTACAAGAGATACTCAAACCAGGCTTTCCAGATCATCAGTGGGACAGGACCCAGGTATGTGTGCTGGAGTCGTAGCTGAGACCAGCACCTTAGACCAATGCTGATGATGTGCCCTTCACTTTAGGATCATCCTACCTAACAAGTTTGCTAACGAAGTTCGAAACGATTCTCGTCTATCATTGAACGGAGCATTTGCTCAAGACTTCTTCGCCCATTTTCCAGGCTTCGAAGCCATCAAAGTTGTTTTCGAGCATGAATCGAACACTATGATCCAAGAGACCGTCCGGATCAGACTCACGCAATCGCTGGGTCTCATCACCGCCGACTTGGTCGAAGAAGCCACTGATGCCGTCCACGATATCTACGGAGATAATAAAGAATGGCACACTATCAACGTCAAGAAGGATGTTGTTGAGCTCATCGCACGCATGTCATCGCGAACCTTTCTGGGAAAGCCTCTTTGCAGGGACAGACAATGGCTGGATATCACAAGCCAGTACGCAGTGGGTGTGTTCCTAGCATCCCGCGAGCTACGAGCACTACCGGCTTTCACAAGGCGTGTAATGCAGTATTTCATGCCGAGCTGCGCAAAGGTCCGGGAACAATATCGACTCGCTCAAGTTCTCGTCACCGATGAGGTTCAGCGACGAAGAACAGCAGCCCAGCAGGCTCTGGCAGAAGGACGTAAGCCTCCAAAGACAGCGGATGCCATTGGCTGGATGGTAGAGTTGTCGAAAGGCAAGGACTATGATCTCGTGGCCGGACAACTTGCGCTTTCGGTAGCTGCCATTCAAACTACGAACGAAGCTATGTGTCACCTGTTGGTCGATATCGCCGAACATCCTGAGATTATTCAACCCCTGAGAGAGGAGGTCGTCTCCACGATAGGAGAGCACGGCTGGACAAAGGCGGCGTTGTATCAGCTCAAGTTCATGGACAGTGTCATGAAAGAGTCTCAACGCTTCCATCGCCCTGCGGGTTCGATTCCCTTTCCATACGATCAACTGCACGGCCTCTACTGACATGGAAATAGCAAATCTGAATCGGTATGCCATCGAAGAGGTTGTTCTCTCCGATGGCACCAAGATTCCAAAAGGTGCCCGTCTCATGGTCGAATCTAAATTCTTCGACCCTAACCTTTATCCCGACCCTCACACATTTATTCCAAATCGTTTTGTCAGCATGCGCGAAAATAAGGAGAAGAACAACGACTGGCAGTTTGTAACTGTCAATCCTGAGTTCATGGCATTTGGACTGGGCACTCACGCTTGTCCAGGGTGCGATCTGACCATTACATTACGTTCGTTCGCACGTGAGCTGACCTTGTTGCAGGAGATTCTTCGTCGCGAACGAGATGAAAATCGCTCTTTGTCACCTGCTGCTCAAGTATGACTGGCGAGTTGTTCCAGGCGAGAAGCCTAAGCGATCGATGGTGATCGAGGGCAACTACCTCTTCCATCCGCAAGCAGAGCTCCAGATCCGGCGAAGGGAGGAAGAGATTGAACTATCCAACACATAGAAGTTGTTGGACACGCATTTACGGTTTGACGCTGGCGTTTGGGAGGCCTGACGGAGCTTGGCGTGGAAATCGTGCTGTCAAATTAAAGTTCGACTAGGTCTAACGCTAAATGTACTAGCATGTGACCACACCTCCTCAACGCACTGCATAATCCCCGATGGCATGCGTCTTGTAGAACTTGTCAAATACCGTTCCAGTGATCCGAAGCGCTGCTCCGCCATGAAAATCGGGTGCTCTCTTCTGCTTCTGGTGCGCAGCGTATTCCTCGGCATTATCCATCAGGATCTCATGGACCATGTAAAAATGTTCCACACTGAGCGTTTCCTCATACCCCAGGTTTGGGAGAACAATGCCTCGGCCATCAGAGTTGTTTGTAACAGCGGCACGAATGGCGTCGATTAGCGCCGTGCACTTCTTGGTCAATCCGATGTAATCAATCTCTATGTCGGCCATCACTTCTGGCAGAAGCTCTTGTAGTCGGCGCATGAACTGTCTCGGGTTGAGCTGCCGCTTTCGATGCGCTTCGAAACTTCGGGTAGTGTTACGCCCTTCTAGGTAGCTCTCCAACTTGGTGAAAACATGGTCGACCGAGGCTGTGCTTTCAATTAGCTGCATCAGATGTTGAGAAGCTCCGCATGGTTGCATCTGCCACAGTGAACTTCGCTTTGACTTGTATATCCTCTCATGAAGTCCAGCTCGGTAAAGGAGCCTTTTCCACATTTCTTCTGGCGTTGTCGGGGTGTTGTCTGCGAAGAACGCTCCTTTGTGTATGGTCATAACTCTGTCCATCTCTGGCCATACAAGTTCGACCGAGTGTAGCTGGCGCAACGCATTGTATAAATGAGCCGCTGCAAAAATGGTTCCATGTTTGTTGGCCAGGGAAATCCCCGCCTTCTCTGTGGATACGGTCAAGTGTAGACCGAGAGAGCCGCAGTGCAGAGGATTATGCGTCAGCAGGAACTTCGGATCCATGGAGGGCGGTACGTGATCCTGCGACCCCGGCCTTGCATCTCCAGCAGCATGAGTTCCAGTCGTTCCAGGATTAGAACCTTCAGGACTGCCGTGGGATGGCTTCTCGGGAATGCTTATGTCAGGCCTGCGGGAGAGCCAATGTTCCTTGGCCATGATCAACGTTGGATTCGTTATATGGCGCCGAACTAGAAGAAAGACATTGTTGATGTCCTCTTCATTGGTGTCGAAGAATCTGACATCGCCTGTCCGGACGAGATTCCCCTGATCGACTGAAAAGCCGAATGTCTTGTCTATTCTTCTGGCCGAGCTGAGGAGGTGTTCGTAGAAGGGTGGTTGATGTCCGTGTCCGCATATCTTGAGGATGTCCATGACTATTTGGCAAGTGAACATGGCCTGAACGCTGAAGTCCCTATCGCCATGCCAAAGTCTTCTCGTGCTTTTCATGAGTTCGTCTTCCACCCATGGGATCCCGTCCCTGCGCGTCCCCGCGAGAAGCTCTGTCTTCAGGATGTCCATAAGCTGAAGTTCGAGTAGAATTTGAGTAAGTCTGAAATCGTCCAGTCTGTCGCTATGATGGTTATCTTGATCCAGTCCGCTGGCAAATTTGTGTGATGGTATTGAAGGGGGCCAGCTTATGTTGCGTTCGCGCCATTCACCGAGAGCATCACAAAACTTGAGGAGAGTGCGAGTCGCTCGCAGGTATCCAAAGTCTCCTCGTCCGAGCTCTTCCGCTAGAGTATGGGCTGTTGCTTCAGAGTCCTGGCATCGCTTTTGGACGTCTTCCATGATTGCCATAGAAAACCGGATGCCCGGATCTGATCGAAAGTAGTTACCCTCTTCATGCTTCTCGTTCTCTCTCTTCCTCTCCTTCTTCTCCAAGTCTTTGGCCACTTGTCTGCAGGCATCCAGGCCGGCCTGGGTTGAGATAGCGGCAACGCTCAAGCTGATTTGACCATCCGTGAACATCTTCCATGTCTTCCATATCTCCTCCTCGATATCATGCAAGTCCTTGAAGAAGCAAATGGCGCGAAACACCTCGTCTGCTTCCTTCTCGGCCTGTTTGTCCTCGTCGAGCGCACCGGTGTGCCAAGAGGCCTTAGCTGGAGAGGGCGGAGAGGGCATCGTTCTCGTGGTCTCCACATCATCATCGACGTCTTCCACATTCAACCGGTCAAACCTGTTGCTGTATATATGTCAGATCCATGACTGGAGCTCAATGTTTGCGAGAGACTTGCCAAAAGACGCTTGATTCTCTTTCATCCTTTGCGGGGCAAAGACACAGACTACTTCCCATCAGCGATAAGAAGAATTCATGTCCTTCATGACGATCAGAGTCTGGCCAGCATTCGCGGGACAACTTGTTGGAAAATTTGCGCTGCTTGATAGCACGCCTCAGCCTGAAGTGGACCTCTTCAGGCATAGTTCTACCATGAGACGCGCACTTGCGAATCATGTCGTGAAGCTCTTTCGTTGTGAAGGCGTATCCCATTTTTGGCATGGCACTGTTTCTCCTCGCAGCCTTTCTCTTTTGGCCTTTCCTAGGGCTCGCTCGTTGAAGTACCCTTGCCGAATCCACTGGTCTGCGGGGATCCGCCGGGCTACTCGTCGCAACAGGTGCGCCGTCATCGCATTCCATAGCCTCCTCGCTCAGCCAGTCTTGCCAGTATTCAGTGTCTTCTTTGTATTGAGCATAGCTGCTGATCAGTGATCGAGGCATGCTCATCTTGGAAGGCAAATCGATCCAGGTATGCCACGATTGTAAGATCGGTGAGTATTTGAGGCTGAACGATGTTCGGCTGCTGGTGAGAAGATTAGGAAGTCAGCATGTTCTCCTTGCATTCCATTCCACCCAAAGCTTGGCGCAACCGCATGCGTTCGCACGACAGTGGGATCTGGGACGGCGAATAAGAGAGTGTTTCAGAATCAATGTATTGGCGATGGCGCTAAATGGTGTCCACACTGGGCATTCCAATGGTGCGCGCGACTGCATGGGTCTGACGCCTTCAACATCACCCAAAAGGCCAAGATTGAATTCGTCTCCGAATGCCATAAAAAGTGTGTCGCTTTCAAACCACACGTCACTGCTTCAAATGTTGCTCTGGCTCGGTATGCTGTCGCTGCTGGCGGAGTTTGGTGATCGGCTTGACGTTCATCGAGTTACGCCTTTCCGTTGGGACATGGCGCGGTGGCTAGTATGCAAATTCAGTAGTACCTCACTTTCAGGCGCTTTGGGTCCAGTGAAAAAAGTTTGGCGCAATCGGCGGACTGGAGGGTCGGCCACGAGGAGGATGTGGTCCGGGCCATGCTGGGCTCTGTATCAATCCAGTGCATGAGTGTCGAATCGATCCGCCCCTGGTAAGCAAGTCGCTGCAATCACTCAAATGGGATGCACCTGGTACGACTTCATCTCTCCAGGCTCGCTGAACAGCTCTTCGATCGGGTTCTTACTTAGAGCCTCATACCACTGTAGGAAACTGCCGATAAGGTAAGCAGCCGATCCCCACATGCTGGACAGGTCACTCTGGTATGCCGCCCAGTGTTTGGATCCAGATGGAATTCCAAAGCCAGCACACAGCTCGAAGCCAACGGAGCCGATTATCGACCATACTCCTATCCACCAGCCAAGAATTTTGGGTTCTGGCTTCCACCACTTCTCTTGCGTCTCGAATGTGAACATGATTGAAGCGATCAAGAAACAAGCAGCTGCCACCACCTGTGGCACCCAGTACGCTCCAAGCTCTTGCCAGGGTTTCAGACTATTGAGAATTCCAGGGAGAATGACGATGGCTGTCACTCCGTAGAGAGTCACGCCAAACAGCTGAATCGTGCACGCAATGTAGCCGATTTCATAGACGTGATGAGTGCGGAGAGCATGCCAACTCGGCCACCAACGCCAGGTGAGGTACGTGCTAGAGTCGCCTTCTTCACCGCCGAGGTCTATGCCGCCACGTCGAGGCGCTGGAGCTTTGCCAGTAGGGTAGATTGATCCGGGTCTGAGATGTCGGTGCTCCTTTGTATTCCAGCCAGCTTCCGGGTCCACAGTATTGGCAAGAGCTTCGGCATCACGATCTCGATGGTGAGGTCTAATATGACTGACAAAATCGTGAATCTTGTCGTCCAGCAGTTTCCTATTCATGTCGTCCCCGTGGCCTTCCAAGAGTCGCCGCATAGCTGAGCCGTGGAACGACCCATCATTGACAGCTTCTAGGTATGCTGCGACGGCGCCAACTTGATAGAACAGCGCTCCGAAAAAGAAACAGAGGGGGCATGGAGAGACGTTAGCTTCATCCAGCAAGTTTCTATGGGCAAGGGGCAAGCATACCACCATACTTTTCTGTGGTCGGGTTCTCGAAAGTCTCTCCGAACGCCACGGGACCCCAGGCCATGGCCCCGTCGGCAACGAAAAGGGCTGATCCTATCGTATACGACCACCCACTCCAGAAGGCCATGTCCCAGTATGGAAAGACAGTACACATCCGCCATAGGGTGGTGCCAATGTCGCCTAGCTTAGTTGAAAGGCGAGGAGTGTACCTCAAAGGCAGGAGCGGAGTCTGTTCCGTTTCTTCTGGCGGCGGGAGCATAGGTACTGCTATCGAGTTGCGGCCCTTTCGGTTGTCACGGGAGCGCCAGAGTAGGGCGAGCTCCTTGGCTTTGTGCATACCATGGCTGTCTGTTTGGCTGGGATCACTGCCAAACCGGGCATCCATTCGAATAGTTGTGGGATTGAGCAATTTCGTGACTCCAGTGGCTTTGACGTTGTGGAAGTGTACCTTGTGGGCAGCGGTTCGGATCTTGTCGACAACACCCGGCGCGTGGTCATCGGCAGCTGTCTTCAATTTCTCGAGAACACCACCGTGATGCGAGTCTTCATCGTCACCATTCCCTTTCTCTGCATTCGTCTTCTCCCCACCGCTGCTACTGGCGGCTGGGCTAGGATCTCTCGGCGGAGAAGCCGGGTTCGTTTCCTCGGGAGCCAGATGCTCGGGCTGGCCCTGCTCTTGGGGAGGGCCGTCGGCAGTATGGTCGTTAGGCTTGTCCTCTGCGAACGGGTCCGCAAACGACTGCTCCATTGCGTATGTGCGGGAGCGGGTGCTGTTCGGCACGTGTCTGGCGAAAGTCTGGACAGAGGGCCACGTCCAAAATCAAGAGCGTCAGCAAGCTTTACACAAGCTCTCGACAAGTGGGGCGTGGCGCTGCTTTTGATCTTGACCGTTGTCACGAGGCGCAGGCTTAATAACAGACTTTCGCAATCGTCACCGCTCACAATTGGTGTGCCGACCATCTCCTATCGCGCCCTCTGCACGCTGATGTAGATGTGGCGGAGTGACCGGGTGACCAACACACCACACAGCCTGAATGTACATCTACAACACTCGCTCACCGCCCGCCGGAAAGGGATTGTTGTTGTCGAGGAGACTTGGAAACTGCAGGCCTTCGTTGAAACCGGCTTGACTTGGACGAAGACCATCACCCACAAGCGAGCTCACGTCCGTAGCATTGCACCCTTCTGATCACCAGCTCAGCTCGTCCCGTTTCGATTTGAGATTCGTCAAACGAGTCGCCGTGGAATCCTGGCCAAGACAGCGTCGATACTCAGTCCGGTCGAGTTCGGGGCTTCAGAATGTTGTATATGCTCCAGGCACAGGCAAGCAGCAAGCTGCATGTATCAAACGCTGGCTAGCTGAATTCCAAGACCGGTCATCGACTTCCAGTCCCAGTCCAGAAGAAAGCGCTTATCTCGTCAAGGCCAAGGTCGACGCCAATTCTCAGCTTGAAGACATACGACGTGAGAAGGCGGACAGCAAGCACATACAGCGCCAGGTGTGCCTGGGATCAACTGCATGCGAAAGATCCTTTTGTACTCGCTTGTACGCGTGGGACAAGTCGACTCCACCGAGCATCTTGGCCATCATTGATCATGGGGCCATTCGATTGGGAATCACCAAATGGCCATGCCGTAGCTTCGGGGTTCCACTGGTGCGCGTTCGTGCTCCCGTTGTGAAGATCAGGTTCTCGTGGGCGGTTCTGTCGATGCCGCTGCCTCTTTGTGATACCGGTGACGTGGAACGCCGTCAATTGGGTCAGGGTCCGATTGTCGAGTATAGCATTGATCGTGGGACTGACTGGCTGTTGCGCTCTCATGCCATCGTCGGAATGTCAATGTGTTGTGGTTTCTGTCGATCACGAACTGCAGAGGTGGTGGCGTTCGTTCGGAGCTCCTGTTCGTCGGCCCGAAATCGGCATCGGGGATGGTCTTCTCCGTTCTCGCTGCCAAACTTTCGACCGCATGCCTCCATCGTCCAACATTGCGCTGTTCATGTCTGCGGTGTATCCTCATCTCAAAGCCTATGGCCGCCTTGTGTAGCCTCGTTTGGTCGGTCTGCGTGCCAGAGTCCCAAGAATCGTCCTCGCTCACACCAGCGATGCCGGCAACAATGACGATGAGCTCAGCATCCTCAGAGCTTTGAGCTCCTCTGTGATCCATCTCAGTATATATCACGACTATCTTAGAGCTCACGAAGGAGATCAATAGATTTGAAACAGTCTCATTTTACATTTTACAACCATGTCTTCCACCACCTCCCCCAGTAATCCCAACGGCCCAACTGGCAAGCTGTGCCAATGGATCCACGACACGAAGATCACAGACATCCCCGAAGAAATCATCGAACGAGCCAAGTACTTGATTCTGGACGGGATTGCTTGTGCCTTTGTAGGATCACATCTGCCATGGTCAGAGATTGCAGCAAAAGCGATAATGAAGATGGATCCGCAAGGCAAGTGCACAGTTATTGGCTGGCAAGGAAAACAGCTACCTCCTCTGTCCGCCGCCCTCCTGAATAGTACATTCATTCAAGGCTTTGGTAAGGAGCGAAGGCCAGGTGCCATCACAATGTGTCTAAGACATTTGCTGACCTTTCGTTCTTCTCTTTTGAGAGCTCGACGATTACTCTTCAAAAGCTCCCCTTCATTCCAATTCCCTGCTTCTATCGGCCCTCTTCGCAGCCAGCGAATCAGCGGATGGGAAGACATTCTCTGGACTTGAGTTTCTGAAGGCCTACGTGGTCGGCTGTGAAGTTGGCCCTCGAGTTGGGCTTGCTCTCCACGGAGGCGACTTGCTATCGAGAGGCTGGCACAGTGGTGCTGTTCAAGGACCTTCGGCAAGTGCAGCGGCTGTGTCATCATATCTCGGTCTCAATCCAGCTCAGATCGAATGGGCTCTGGGTATGGCATGCACACAGGCAGGAGGCCTGATGTCAGCGCAGTTCGGAAGCATGGCCAAGCGTATGCAGCATGGCTTTGGTTCGAGGAATGGCCTCTTCGCGGCTTTGATGGCAAGGGAGAACTATACCGGGATTGAAGAAGGTGAGAGCATTAGCAATAACTTTCTGAAACAACAGCTAACGACTAAAGTCTACGAGAGACCATACGGTGGCTTTCTCACCATGTTCAGCGAAGGAGCCAATTTCGAACCCAAATACCTTCCTGAGGAGCTCTTCAAGGGACTTGGATCTCGCTGGGAGATCGAAGGCATTCGAGTGAAGTTGCATGCCGCAATGGCGGCACTGCACGGCACAATCGATGCAGTCGAGAACCTACAGAAGAAGCATCCAGACTTGTTCGACCGGAAGAACTTGGACAATATCGACGGCATCGTCACTCAACACGGCAAAGCAGCCTACGAGCATGGAGGATGGATCGCACCCCCAGACAAGCCTCTTACCACCACGGCCGCTCAAATGTCAATTCAAAACGCCGCGGCTAGTCAACTGTATGACCATGAGGTCCTCATGCAACAATTCGGCGCTTCGAAGCTCAATCGCCCAGAGATCCGGAGCATGATGAACAAAGTCAAGCCAGAACATGACAAGACTATCGACGAAAAGGGCGACGCCCTGTTCACGACCAAAGTCAAGGTCAGATTTGCTGACAGCACCGAGGTCGAAGAAGTGGTGACGGCTCCTAAGGGAATTGCACCGCCAGCGAGCAATGGGCAGATTGTCGAAAAGTGGAGGAGATTGGTGAAGGACATCTTGGACGAGGAAAGGCGAGAACAAATTGAGAAGAAAGTACTCGCTCTGGAGACGTTGGACGATATCAGAGAGCTCATTCGGCTCTTGGCAGGGGATGTGAAGTGCCCGATCGATGTTTGATCTCAAGGAATTGTTCGAGTCGGACGTGTAATCATGCAATATAGCGACTGATACATGTGCTTTTTTGTTAGTGTCGTATTCTCATCTCTTCTTGATCACCCGTGGTCTGCTTCATCAAGACGGGGTCTTGGCCAACGAGATTGGCGTGACAGTTCCTGACGTCGGCGCCCCTATCAACGCAAGAGGTGCGAATATACCGCCGACTACAGGCCGATTGACAAAACTAGCACCGTTGAAGTACTGTTGTCCGCTGCTGACATCGTAGAGGTCCGTAAAGGGGAAGTTGGAAGGTGTCTGGTCCAGGAAGGTGGAGAGGATCTGGATGAACTGATTTTTCGTGCTGTCGGACGCAATCGCAGCGCACCACAGTTCCCAGTCTGCTTTACTAGCCGTGAAGCCGGATCTTAAGGGAACCTAGGAAGAATAGAAGGTCAGTCAATGTATCAAAGATGATGGTGTAGCTTGCGGGCTTCGCTTCTTACCCCATAGCGTTTGAAGACCGTTGGGTAGAAATTGCTCTGGATGTTGTAGATCCTCTTTGGCACGAGCTGAAGGCCAAGGAGTGCATCGCCGTAGAGGTTGTAAAGTAGACTAAAGGTTGTCGTGTTGCCGTACTGGGTCTCAGAGTGTGGCGGCGTGGCCTGGAAGTTGACACCATATTGCTGCCATTTCTTGATGTACTTGTGCGCAATGCCGGTGAAATTGACTCCATCTGCCGTATGTCCGGTTCGGTTGGCGATCTGGGCCATGGCTTCGATACCCACAATACCTTTGAGTGCCAAGTTGGTGTCGTTTTGGACCTATAGTCGCGAATTTTTGTCAGCATGCTTTACGATCGCTATTCGAACGGTTCAAATACCTGGCCGAGGAAGTCGTCAGTCGATAACTGGTTCGCCGGAATAAGAGAATCATTGACTAGGTACTCGTTCCACTGTCTCAGGATGCTGTAGTGTTGAGCCAAGTAGGCATTATCGTTCGTACGTTGAGCGTAGGCAAGAGCCATGATCAACATGTTGCTAGAGACGTGTCAGCCATCGCTGTGCGATCCTCGCAAGGTCGTTTCATCTACTTACCCACACTCCTCCACTGGTTGTTGTTCAACGTTGACCAAGAGATTGTTATATCCCGTAGCGTTCGGGAAGATGCCGAGGTCGTGGATCGAGAACGCGTACGGCCAGTAGCCTGCCTCTTGATTGATGAAGAGCGGATCGAGGAGGTACTTGAGGAGCTTCGGGTTCGAATAGATGACGATCGGGAAGAACGGGAAGATGACATCAACCGTCTGGATATCACCATCAGACGAGATCTCCTTCAAGAAGATCCAAGGCTGGCTTGGCTTGTTCGTGTAGGCCAAAGCTCCGAATGCTTGACTGTATTGCAGCAGGTCATTAGTAAATGTCGATAGAGCATGATCGGTCTGCGAAGCACATACCGGGTAGCCAAGGCAGTGAGGCTGTAATAAGCATCCCCACCGGAAGATTTGGAGTCTGATTCCACCTTGCTATCGAAGGCTTGCGAAGCGGACGAAATGTTGGAGTACTGGTTGTAAAAGTATTCCAGAGCAGCAACGTCATTGTCGAAGTAGTTCGTCCAGAGACAAGGCACCGAAGTATTTCCCGCGGCTGCTTCGAAGTAGATACAGTTCTGTTGATGCAGACTGATCTGGAACGTATGATGCTTCTTGGAATTTCGGCCAATGGCTCCCATATCGTGAGCAAATCCAAACACTGGATACTGGTCGTTGATCGCGCGGAAGTTGTTGTTCTGGCTATTCGCCAAGAAGCCCTTTTTTGAGAGTAGAAGGTCAGTAAATGTCTCAGACGTGTTGCGGAACGGCTTCTGCCCTTTGCTTTGCATACGTTGTTGATGAATTGAGCTCGAACCGTAGTATCAGCTCCTTGTTGGTGGGTCAAGTTCCTCGTGTTGTCGGTAGTATAGTACCAGTAACCCCACTCTGCCTAGAAGCAGGATTCGAAGTTAGCAAGTGTTGAAATACGATGTTGGATTCTGCCCTTCGCATCTTACCTGCTCAGCGTTGTTTGTGAATTCGAGCTGGGTCTGTCGCCAGACTTTGTGATATGCTACACCGCCCGCTCTTGCGTTGACCATTGCTTCGACATTGGTATGCTTGGTAGCATTGAGAGGAGGCTCAGCCACTCCACTCGGTCGAACGCCTTGGCTAGTGGCCGGAACCACAGGCGCCGTGTGCGTGGGCTTTCCATGGTGGGAGTAAGATGTTACGGTGGCATAGGTCGAAATGGGCGCATCAGGGGCCACCTCGGCGGCCGACATGGGCTCTGCCACGGCCTTGGGCTGCACGTTGTCGTTTGCCGTTCCGTAGCTCCACTGTGCAACACTGCTGCGATCACCAGATACCCACTCTGCTGAGATGTCGGTATACAACTGGACGTTGTGCCGCTTGCCATTCAGGGAACGAACTGAGACGTCCATGTAACTGTATGGAAGAGACATCTCAAGAAGTGTCTCGGGTAGAACGGGGCTGAGAAACGTCACGGTCATCTCCACTTGGCCTGCAACGTCGAGTGTGAAGATGCTCGATGTGGGAGTGTATTCATATCCAGTTTGGACGACGTAGTAATTGGTCTGCGCCGGAACATTTGGTTGTCCGAGCCACGCTAGAAAAAGGGCGTTAGTTTTCATCTTAGGATATGCAGCAACAGTTCCTATCATTGATACTGACTGTAGGTGATATCTGCAGAAATTTCGGTTGTCAGTCCATTGCTCAACTTTTCCCAGAGTCCGCTGTACCCACTGTCAACTCGAATATAGCCAGTCCAGCCCGTAACTTGCCCGGCCCAGAACGTTGGCCATTGTCCAGGGAGGTATCCGCCATTACCACCATTACTGCCGGCAGCTTGCCAGGTCGACAGGTATGGACTCTTCACGGCAAGAGGCAATGATGGAGGGCGCAAAGGCGAGAATGTCGACTGTGCGCTACAGAGCGCCGCAAGGCCTGACAGCAACAACGTCTGGAACACCATCTTGAGCCTCTGGCAGGACAGAAAGGGCGGTACGAAGAAAGAAAGAGCTGGAAGAGCTGGAACTTATACTTAGGCTCGCCATGATCAGCACAACTGGCGAAGGGCTTGCCAGGAACGGCTGATAGATCCAGTAAGTGCTCACAGTTCGATGTAACGATGGAGAAGATCGCCGGCGAGCTGTCTTCTGTTGGCAGTGCAGAGGACCCGCATGCAAGTGTTCCTGTCGCCAGGTGCGCCCACATGTTTGCATGTTACTTCAACTGGTACCAAGCTTGCAAATCACTTGCAGCTTTGGAGGAGGTCGGTGGGACCTGTCCCGAATCGTCGACCTTCCGGCCCGTGGCATCCATCGCCAACAAATCGCAACAATGCATTGGTCGGCAGAGGGCGGGTGCCTGGTGTTAAAAGGCTCGCATCATGAACTGAAATAATGTGTGCGTCGGTCGCTGTTCGGCGGGGTTCGTCGACTGAAGAGGCAAAGAGGACGACTTCGAAGCTGACGCTCTCCACGATTCATGCACGGATTTATTGAAATTGACGATGAGCTTCTCCATGGGGTAGTGGATCAAGCGGTTCCTGCAGCAGAGGCTTGCCTTGTCCATCAAGCAAAAGCTTAATGCGCGAAGCTGTGGAGCCGCCTGTTCAGCTGCGTCGCCGGCTCCACTGAAGATTGCATTCAAGATGCCGCAGAGCCGATTCAGGGTCCTCTTCAGAATCATTCATGCGAGTATTCCCAGACGTTGTAAGGCATGGCTTCTGACCACACAATGGCGGCCGACAGATCGATGCGCCTGCTCGATTTCCAGGAGGGAGTGGTCATACCAGCGACTTGCGTGCGTTTGATAGCAGGCAATGAATGATCTTTCGCGGCGAAGAAATGCAGCTTCGAAGAGAATAGATCACAGGCAGTGCAATCCGCACGTCGTGGCGAGAGACCGAAGTCCGTCGAATCAATGCGATGAAGAGCTTCCGTTCGAACAAGCAGTCTACGCTGGACAGCATATCGAACATTTGCACGTCGGCATGCATGTCGGATGTCTTTTGCAAACGTCAAGACCTGATGAACGTTCCAGATATCGTCCGTCCTCTTGCGCATTTGAGGCTCACAGGGTGTCGTTCATCTTGACTCTTCCACTTGGCTGTCTTACTTCTGACAGCGCTTCACACGTTGCCTACGACTTTCACGTGGTCTTTTACCATGGAAGACTTTGTGCCTCAGGCAAGGGTCTTGCAAAGTCTAGAGGGCAGCACGTGACAAAGAGTCTGCCACGAGAGGGGTCAGGCATGACGCCAGCCAATGGCCCTTAGGTGATTCTTGGATGCGACATCTTGGTTTGGGCCTTCCTCCGAGGATGTCAGGTCTTCGACCACGAAATAATATACCGATCCATTGTCGATATGAGCAACGAAAGCACAGGGATTGCAGCCGATACGTCTGATCTGTACGTGCGCCATGGATACACCCGTCCTCGTCCGCGAATTCCACTAATCATAGTTGGCGATTGGAAGACCCGAACAGTACTTGGACGCTCAAGGGAAGCAGTTCGGCACCACCTTCGACGTCCTGATCATCTGTAATCTGGTCTTCCACCAGGAACGGGTGCTGCTCTTTCGCACTACCAGTGAGCGGAAGTCTTTCGCCAACAAGACTGGAGTTCCCATGTATCGCCTCGCTCGCCTGAATGACGAGAACGATGTCAGAGCAATACTCAGGTCCCGGATTGACCGAGACATGGAGCTAGACGTGCGCGTTGAGGAATATGCGCGGGTGGCCTGCAGAGTACAAGTAGGAATGGATCCGGCGATTCTTCAAAACAGCAGGTCAGCAACAGCGTTGCACACTGCTGTGAGTCCCGCCATATTAGAAGACAGTATGTGGCTGCGGGCGAGTTTGCTTTGGACAGTCAACCAGCTGCCAGAGCTAAAAGCCGATGGGTATATTTGCAACGAGGTGTTCTGGGCAACGTCGGAGGAGGTTGAGGCCATGCCGAGCGAGGAGTTCCTAATGAGCGTGAAGGAAGACATACAAGCCGCGTTTGAGCTCAGGCGGCGTAGACAGTCCGCGATATGATAGACCTGGGCAGGGTCGTCGAGTGTTTTGTCTTGATATTGTCCCAGGCATGTCTTGCAGTGTCTAAAGGCGATGCTCCATACTGAGGCTTGCATTCGTCGTCCACGTCCGCGTACTCGCTGCGAACAGTCGTTTGATGGAATTTGATGTTGTTGATGGAGTGTTCGAGGAAATGTTTGAACGTCGCGCGCAGAGTTGACGCGTTGCGCACTGACCAAGCCCAAGCATGGGCGTGCTCTTCCACGAAACCCGCCACCTCCTCTCGAGCAACATCTCAATACAGGACACTCATCGAGTACACCCTGCCTCAAGCGTCACCATCTCGAGACCAGGTATTCAGTTATGATTTATCCGGATTGCGCCCACGCGACTGAGCATCAACGGAAAGGCCGGGGAAAGCGACGATTCTCACCGTTCGTCGGCCACGTCTCTACCCGCGGAGACAAATAGCCTCAAAGACCAGATCTGCCTCCGCAGCCATAGGCGCCTGGAGGAATGCAGCTGACGACACCCGCCGAGACACATGGTGATCAAGCATCCACACCTATTGGCTAAGCAACAGCGGCAAAGGGCCAAGTCTTCAAGAATCAATAGCGTGGCGAAGAAGTCTCTGCAGACTGTCGTATACTTCACGGTGACCACCTTTCATCATGATGTGAAGAGCGGCGAGCCGCACAGATGGATCGCGGCAGCTTGGCTGTAGACTTCGATGGTGCAGCGATGAAATGCGGGCTGACTTGCGTTGTGCAGGGAGGATGCGGGAAGCGAATGCACTATGATTATGCACTACGAGTCGCACGGGCTGTGGCGGACGAACGAAGAGGTGACAGTGACATGCCTTTTTGCAGCCTTTCGCAGGACATACTTCCTGCCACGAAGCTCACTACGAAGCCGTCCAGAGCCACTAACAAGGCGAGGCGCAGAGCAACGTCATGTGAAGGAAGCCGAGCTTTCCTAGTCACTGTGTTCAATGAAAGTAAGTCAACGTTGGACAATGAATACTCGATCGTACGACTGCACGGACTGGCAACATCGGTTACAGACTCGCTCTTCTCTCGCAGTCGCCCACCTGGACCGATACAAACAAAGTCGGCAACTCGCCAGCGAGCCGGAGTAATACCCTGCACATCTCGCAGTGAGAGGTTGACGATCTGAACAATGAGGTGCATTTCACGCGATTTCGATCCCGGAGGCACCACCGAAGACCCAGTTTTCTGAGCACGCTAATGCCGGGATCCCGGCTATGTGACGGCTGCTGGACTGGAGATTCCATATCGTGACGTTTGCTTGACGCCAGCTTTGGCTCTCAACCGCATTTTCGACTGTGAGGCGAATCTCTCTGAACCATGCACTTGAGGCTTGGAATTTAGATGAGGATGGGACAGCATGCACGGCTGCCGATATTTGCCACACGAAAACCTCTACGGTTCAATCGATGCAGACCTCGTTAAGTCCAACGAATGTGGCAAGTCACTAAGACCATTGATTCCTCAGCCATCGAACAAATGCAGAACCGGAAGCGCGGGCCTCTGGTAGTTAGAGCAATGTCAAATGTTCCTGCCGATTGCCCGACCTGGTTGGAGCGGCGCCAGACTTTACTTGGTAGGCCTATGGATCCCCTGCAATGATCGCTTCCGTTCTCGCCGTGAGATCACAAACATGCAACTCCACTGTGTCTCTCTCGATCAATGACGAGTCAAGGAAGTGGCACGAGAGGCACTCGCGGCAGTCCACGTCAGGATGCTCGCGGCCCGTGCTGGAGGACATACTTCACATAAAGCCGTCCATCCTCGTTCGGATGTAGGACGTTGCCTCTTCACCCCATCTTCCTCTTGGATATCCATTGTAAGATGTTCGCCAGGTCGTTTGCCACCTCTGCGGTCTTCGCAGGCCTTGCGGCCGCCGTGCCAGCACCCCAGATGTCGGCCTACGGATCTTTCGCCTCCAGCGCCACTGCTGCCGGTTCCTTTGCAGCTGCCGACCAGTCTGGCAATGTGGCTGGGTACACCAATGCAGACGCTCCCTATGTCAGCGAAAGCCTCACTCCTTTGACTGTGGTCCCAACCAGCTTTGGAATGAACTCTCAGGTCTCTGCCATCCAGACTTCGGCTCCCTTGAGTGGCAGCGGCGCCGCAGCTCCGCAGAGGAGTGAATACGTCAATGGTACTGTTTAGATTGTTGCTGTGTTTGATCATTCACTGACGTGCCAAGGAACGACTACGCACGGACCCTTCAGTGGTGAAGCTACTACGACAGGTGCCGTTTCCAACGAAGTCACTGCGACCACAGTCCCCATGCTCGGATTGAACCCAACTGCTACCTACTACAACACGGATGGACAACTGCAATCTCCACAGCCACTGCCTTACACACCAGCGGGGGGCCTTGGAACTAACGGCACCGAGCCTCGATACATGGTCGAGAGCGATTTCGACTACGAATCCATCATGTTGGGTCTTTACCAAGAATGGATTGAACTTGACACGTTCAATAACGGTGTTGCAACCTTTTCTGAAGAGGACTTCCTTGCGGCTGGTCTCACGAAAGAGGACATCTCCCTCATCCAGTTCATGGCTCAGCAGGAGCAAGGCCATGCAACCCTTCTGACCAACATGCTGGGTGAGACTGCTGTTCCCCAATGCACCTATTCGTATCCGTATACGAACGTTCGCGAGTTCGTCGAATTCAACGCTATCTTGACTCGTTGGGGAGAGTCTGGCGTCTGGGGTTTCATCAACCACCTCGACTCCCGTGAAGTTGGTCAACTCCTGGCGCAGTCCATCGCCACCGAGGCTCGACAGGAAATGATCTTTAGGCAAATGAGTGGTCTGCATCCGATGCCTGTGTGGTTCGAGACTGGTGAGTTTGCCCGCTGCCCCCTTTTTCTTGGCACTCACTGAAACTTTTTCCAAGGTATCCCACAATCATGGGCCTGGACCTTTTTGGCTCCGTACATCGCGTCTTGCCCAGCTAATGCAACTCGGCTCGCCTGGCAGAACTTCCCAGCTCTGCACGTCGTCAACCAGGCCAACATCAACCGTGTCTCCCCCAACGACACCGCAGACTGGGAACGCGTGGACAACCGCACTTCTAGCCCATCTACCATCCCTCCGCAGGATGAGAGCTGCATTAATCTGAACAAGACTGGATATGGTTGCGGCCCTGCCATCACCCACAACCGGTCCGAGCCCCTTTCCTTCCCCGGCAAGCAGGTCCGTCTTCTGTGGGACGAACCAGGTCAGAGCGTCGGCCCCAACGCAAGTTATATCACTTCTACAACTGCTGGACCCCCGAAATACGTCGCATGGGCCGGAATGCTGAATCTTACAGTTCGTTGCCCACCCTGCAAGACGTATGAGACATACTGACCTACCTTTTACTTCTAGTATACCGATCTCATCATGACCGGTCCAAACAGTGGATATACATGGCAGCCTGCTGCTGAAGTCTACCAGGGCGGACAGGGCATTGTCAATCAGACCACCTTCATCGCGCTGACGGATTCCAACCCGTATTTGACGCCCTTCAACCTGAGGTACGTACAGTCAAGTGCAAAAGCCACTCTCATATTTCCTGAGGCATCTACTGATTCTGTTACTCTTAGCTTCATTAATCCGCATGTCGTTGCTCTCGGCCTGTACGCAGCTGGTTAAATGTTGAGGCGTTGGCGAGGCTGTGTCAAAAGTTCAGCGGAACATACCGACAGCATGGATCATCACGAAGTGTACAAAATACAACGACCAACCTATCTGACGGCATTGTAATGGAAGTAGCGAAATAATAATGAACGAGATTACATTGCGTTGGTGAAAAGTCTCGAGCATGATATTCATTACTTTCCCCTGCCTGGGCTCAAACATCTGGGATCTCATGCCGGTCTCAGGCAAACGCCAATGAAGTCCGCTGCGAGAGAGGAAGACATCACGATGTGGACGTCAATATTGGAAGGGATTGATGGCTTACTATCAGAACATCGCAGCTACCTTTTGAAAGATTGAAACTTTGATATGACACGCATGGTGGATAAAGTCTTCGTCCACCAGAAGGAACGGAGCGAAGGTCTCTCTGCTCCTCATGCATGCTGCCCTCGTCCTGCTCGTCCTCCTTACTCTTCCTCTGCTCCGAGTATCCTTCTGAAGATAGAGAATACTGATTGAATACCACATTGGCTAGCTCTCGATCACAGAACATCGGAGTGTCATACCTCGCTCTTGGTTTCGGGTCGCTCATCCCTCCGCGCCGCGCAGTGCTGGCCTTCATTGACCTTGTTTTCCAGCGCTTGGTCTCGAAGTCGGTAGTTCTGTGCCGGACTCCTCTTGTGGTGCCTAATCTCTCGTGTCAGATTCCGATGTACAAGCACCTCGAGTCTTCCAAACAAGTAATCGCATGAAGATGAGCTTACCTGTTGCTCCACACTCCTGTCTACTGTCTCATGTTCGCCCCCTACTAGCTCGGTATCCTTTCGTCCATCGAGCTGTGGAACGGATGTTGTAGGCGCAGCCAGCTCTTCATTCCCATCATCTTCATCATCCTCACCCATCTCCCCAAAGACAGCCGCAGACAACTCTCTCATGATGACTCCCTGCAAGGTCTCCAGACCACTACGCAGAACGTCCAAAGTAGTTTCGTCGGCCGGATCGTTGGGATAGCGAAGGGCCTTTGCCACTTCAAATTCTCGATTCGCCATGTCGAAGCACTCGACGGTGTCGCTCGGGTCGGCGCAAGCCAATCCCATCATCGTCAACAAGCGGACCCTGTCCCACCGAGAGATGTCCTTGTCGAGGAGATCTTCCGCCTCTTCCAGGAACTTGTCGAGGAGGTTCTGCTCGTAAAGCTTGAAGGCGGCCTCGACCGCGTCGCTCATGTCTGCGGTATTGGAGATATGGTCGGGAGAAGGTGATGGTGTCGAAAATGTCTGGCGAGAAGGGTCGGTAGCTTCGTGGGAGGATGAGTGGGGGTGTTGCTTGCGGCGGCTTAGGGTTGGAGCGACGGAATGTCAAGATGCGTGAGGCATGCTTGGGACGACTGAGCTACCTCGCGCTAGCCACGTGAAAATCCAACTAGCGCCACTTCAATGCACGGACCGTCAAAGGGCAAATCTCAGTTTTGTTCACGATACAGACAGCGTCATGACTCAATATCATGCTCCTGGCCTCTGCATCAGGTGGAAAGCGTGCAACTGCGGGAGCTGTATGAGTGAGAGTATGTGGCCTTTCGCCGCGCAGTCTCTCAATACTTATATCTGAACCAAATGTTCTCGCGGTCTGTATAGTCCGCAAACTCGACATCCCGCTCCTTCTCCATGCCTGCCGTCTGTCTGTCCCGCTTCTTGTTCTGCCAAATGTAATAAGCCAACAGGATTGCCGTCGCAATGATTGCAACTGAGTCGACCGCCACAATCGTAATCTTTGCAGGAACGTAGCTTGGAGCATCTTCATCCCTGAAGGTCAGAGGCCCAAGAATGTTGCCCAAACAGAACGAGATCAACAGAACAGCATTCATAGTGACCTTCTTGGTGTGTCCCGCAGTGTTAGCTGCCGAGAAGGAGTAGGCACACGGCAGAAAAGCTCCCACGACATGAGTGAGGTAGTTCCCAGCCAACTTGCCAGCGCGGTTGGAGTCTGGGAGGAAAGCCAGCAGACTACCACCCAGTATACCGCCGATTGCAGACCAGAGGATCATATTCAGAGCGCGGGCGTTAAAGCGAGAGGCAGCCCAGGTCGCAGTCAAGACGCTGATAACAGCGATGACGCCGCCAGGGATTTGAAGAAGAGCGGTCTCCTTGTTTGTAAAGCCGAACGACTTGATCAGGATGGACTGGAAGCTGCCGACTGCGCCGTTGGGAATCGAAGCAGCGATGGTGATGATGGCAAGGAGCCAGGATTGGGGATCGGTGAAGCATTGCCAGACTTGGTAGGCTTTGAATTGCTGGAACAAGTGTCAGTTGGGGAAAGCTCAACGTATTCGTAAGGCCCAGCGTACCTTGTTTTCAACACCAGTTGCATTCTCACGCAACCGCTCCACAGCGCAGACCTTTTCAGCGTGAGTCAGACGCCGAGCAGACATCGGATTGTCGGGCATGAAAGTAATAACCAGACCTCCCGCACCAACGGTAACCAGTCCGACTACCAGGAACATGATCTGCCAGGATGTGAACTGATCGCTTTCGTAGTGCTGGAAGCCGAACGACATCAAAGAACCCAAAATGGTCGCACAGCCAACGCCGACGTACCAGAACCCGACTCTCTTTGGCTGCTCCTGTCGCTTATACCACATAGAAGTGATGAGGATGAGCGAAGGGCTAATTGCGGACTCGAACATGCCGAGCAAGAATCGAACAGCAACTAGCGAGCCATACGAGTTGCAGGCAGAGGTACAAGCAACGACGGTACCCCAGCAGCATACCATGGTGCCTAGGTATTTCGCCGTTGGGAAGCGTTGCATTAGGTATGCGTGTGGGAACTCGAAGATGAGGAATCCGAGATAGAACAGCCAGGCGAGGGTACCATATTGTTCCGTGCTCAGGTTTGCATCTTCCCTGATGCCCATCACCGCAGCATAGTTTACTACACATGAGAGTCAGCGAAATCGCCGATGGACTTTGACAGAGATTTGGAGCTGGCCTACGTAGTGACTTGTCCAAGTATTGCAGCAAGTAGCACATGAACATCAATGGAACGATCATAAAGTCGATCTTTCGGACAACTACATTCAAAAGGTCAGAGCAGCTCTCATTCTATTCGACTCGCGGTTTCGAACTCACGACGCCTCTCATCGATGTCCTCGCCTTCTCCAACTTCCGCTTCAGTGCGGAGAAACTCCAAAGCCTTGTCGCCATTCTTAAACAAAGGCTTCTCTGGTGGATCTCCAGCTTCCAGGCCAGCTTGGTGTATCTGCTCGTTGGTCGGCGCCATGGTCGGTCCTAAGTCTTGAGGAAAAAGGGTCGCAGAAGAGGAATCAAAGGCACAAGGTCCACACCATACTTATCCGAAGATACGCTTCCTACGATACCTATCATCCTCTGGCCGCCCACGGCGAAGCTTCCTTGCCAACCGACTTGGCGGAGCTTGCACCCAGCATATCGATGTCACTCCCCGCAGTATGGATAAAGGTCCTAAATCCATCGATACCATTCATTGGACAGAATAGGAAGGTCGAAAGGACACATTCCTCCCCGCGGCCTGACAGCTTGGCCGCTGGTTGGCCGATGCAGGTACGTAGATAGCCAGAGGCCGGGTGAAAGACATGCGACTCCATGTGGTGGCAAGATCGGAACTTGGAGGACAGTTCGATAGGCAAGGTGTTACCGCACGACTGGGTGAAAGAAGAGTCCGGAGAGTAGGCCGTGTGAGATGTCCTCGATGGTCGCCGTCGGCCGGTAGGATGGGCAGTGGCAAGAACGGATCTGCGCCGGATCAGATTGATACCTCACTAGACCACAGCTCTTTGTCTGTTCCGCATTCTCATATATCACAAGAGAAGATACCTCAGTGCTGAAATTTTGCCACGAATGTTCCACGATCGACTGGAGTACGAAGACGTGTCGTCGGCTTCCAGAAATAGGTCATGCGTAGGTCTCAGCACGCCAGCAGTAAAACTCCACGCAGACGGCACCTACCATTCACTCACCTCACCTTGCCGCCGACGACATCTCCCAGCACATGAAACGAGCTACTCGTGTTGGTTCTCTCCAAACCACGCTGAATGGCTGACCCAGCGCCAGCAGCGTAAGACGCCCGGCGCGGACATGCAGACGGCGGATCTGCACGACTTCTATTCTTTCTCCCGAACGCACTGCGGCTGAGACCAGGATTCACCACCATCCAACTCAGCCCCCATCATCGAGCCTTTCGCAGAAAGCGCTCACACGCCCTGCCTTTCCGTCATGGATCTCGTCCTTGATCCCCATCTGTGTCCCTCCAAGGCAAGAGGTTCAACGGCCCAGATGTTTGTGGTGTTTTCTGGGATTCCTTGATCTGAATACTCCGCAAGCAGGACTTCACCCTTCGACGTGTTACTTCGGCTCCCCAGACCGCGCAGACTGAGTGCGTGTACGCTCTGGGCGGTGATTACAAGACTGTTGTGTGAATTGTAGGCGGAGCACCAACACAAGAACATTTCACGGAGTCGTGCGGGACACATAGACCAGACGACAAAGATGATTGAGCAGCGTCAAGGACCACCCGCCGAGTTCGCCAGTATTCTTTCCTCTCTGAGCTCGGCCTCGGCAGCTTCAGCTTCAGCGGCCTCGGAATCGTTATCAGCAACAGCGTCAGGTGTGTACTGCAGTCTGATACATGCTTCGATGTTCCACTGACCAACAGCTAAGTAGATTCGTTACAACCAACAGCCACAAGTCTCGGCCTACCCTCTTCACCTGCTTCAACAAACGCTGGCGATGCACCCACGACAACAAATGCCTTCGATGTACCAGTATCAACAACCGACAGCCCAAGCTCCGATCCCACGGCCACTCTCCAAGCCGACGAAGCATCCGGAAACGGCGGAGGTCTGAGTGAAGACGCAAAGATCGGTCTCGGCGTAGGCCTGGGAGTCGGCCTGGCTCTTCTCCTCGCCCTGATAGCTGGCCTATGCCTCATGCGGCGCCGCAAGAACAGACAACTCAATATGGGCAAATACACACCGCAAGCCCAATCCGATCTGTCCATGGTCGAAGCACCCCACACAATAGCAGCCGCACAACATCGCAGTCAACCAGACGACACCTACGAGCCGCCGAAACACTTCGACGAGTATCAGGCATTCGATCTCCCACCACCAGCTCACCATCCTGCGTACGAGACTCCAGTCAGTGCAGTCGCACCATCCGAAGTGCAGATTCCGGCTCAAAGGGAACGGTTTGATGCACCGCCAGTCTTGACGATACCGGAGCCGGAACGGTCGCCGTTGCATTCGATTGTGCCTTCGCCTGCTCGTGGGGGATCTCCTGTTTCGCCGGTGTCGATGTCACCGGTGTCACCAATGGGTAGTCGGCCTCCGTCGCCGAAGTATGATCGATGAGATAGGCAATGCAGCAAGTTTTCTTCTATTAATGACGATGATATTGAACTGATACTCAACCCTCAATTTCCCATGTATTACTGATCAACAGGTTAGTCGCAATACACAGTACGGAGCAGTCTGTACGAGCATAAAACTTAGTAAGTGCCGGTTCAAGATTCGATACAGAGGAAGCTCGTCAACAATCACCTTTGTGGCACAACCTTGCGGGACAGAAGTACAATTAACGCATCAAGCAGAGATTCTTTCCCTTCATTTTCGTTTACTCTCACACATATCCTAGCAGCGCTCGACCCGAGTCCAACCAGCAGACACAGTCGACCACAGCTCGGCTAATAATACAACAAGAGTCCGTTCAGCGTTCATTCGGCCGTCGACTTTTGAAGCTCGCGCTTCCATCTTTTTGTTACTCTCACAACCCAATCTGCGCGCATCCCGACCACATCGAGCCTCATAATACAACAATATTCAAACAAGAGCCCTCTCCACCTCTAATACGAATCAAACATGTCTTCCAGTTCATCCATCTCGATATTCTCCGGACTCTGCAGGCTATCCCACGCAAACGCTGGTTCCGGGAGGGTGATTTGTTTATCGCCGAGCCAGGCCTGGGTTTGCTCGGTTACGCTGTGTTCTCCTCTCACTTCCGTCATGGTATCAATGCGCAGCCCTTGCTGAGGCTGCAATACTGGACTGCTGAAATCCATGTTGTGCGATGCTGGCATTTTCAAATGCTCAGCTGCAAACAGAGCAACTGCGGCTTCGCTATTCTTCAGCGCCGCACTTTCTTCCGACTCATCTCCTTCAACGGACATGGCCACACTCTTCGAATCCTGCTCGGCTCCCGCAGAAGCATCGCGATCCATATTCACATCTTGCTGGCTTTGTTGACTGTTTCGTCGTTTTTGCGCTTCTTCATACAACGCACTGGCTGTCTGCTTGAAGTCGCGCTCTTCATTCTCCAATGGCGGACTGGCGGCCCGCCTGGGATGGGAGTAGGTTGTTGTCTCACGGGAGATGGAGTTGCGGCCCGAGAATGATCCGCCGGGGGTTGGTGGGGCGTCTCCATGGCCTTCGTCGAGCTCAGGAGATGAGAGGTCAACTTCTGGTGACGGGGACAATGCTTGCCTTTGTCGCAGGTAGCGGTCTTCCTCGTCGGCGGCCGATGCTGAAGATAGCGAGGGCGAGATGATGCGATTGGCTTTGGGTACTGGCTCGGCGACTTCCGGAATTGGTTGGTGCGGTGTGGTGGTCAGGTAGAAATAGAGTCGCCGGGGATGCACAGGGGAGAGATCCTTGGCCAGTGGACAAGGGCTGATCGCAGGCCACTGGCGGTGCAGGTAAGCAGTCAGTCTCGACGATATCAGCGCTGATGGGTTCGCGGATCTGTTAAGCATGTTAGCAACGTTCTCGCGACAAATATACCGTGAAGGCATATCGTACTTTTCAATCGCATGTAGTTTCGTCGCAAGGATTGTAGCGAGCTCCTTGACCAAGTGTGGTCTGTTTCCCGTCTTTTCCAGCTGTTGAATTGTCGCCACTACAATCTCATCATTGATGCCTTCGGTATCGATCTTGCTGCTGCCTTCCAGTACTGGTGAGGGTGGAGGTGATAGGTCGGCGGCCGGCTTGGGCTTCTCTTCCTTGACCCGGATGACGGTGGTCTGAGGCGGGCTCATAAGAGTCGGAGGCGGCGATAGCGATGTATGCGACCTTTTCGATTTCTTGACGGGAGGCTCATCGCCCTCGACAACGGTTTCGGGCGGCGAGGGATGCGACTGGGTTCGGGATCGTTTGGGGGCGATGACGCCGAGGTCGCCCAGATTGAGGCTTTTGCGCCGGGTCTGCATGGTGTTTGAGGAAGTCGCCGGGCGGCGATATGGACGTTGCGGTCGATAGAGGTGAGTAAGTTGTCGCGCGAGCTGAGCTCCTGTGTGCGGCGGAAAAAAGCTCCCTTCACGGATGCGTTGTTAGGCACGGATGGGGTGGTCGGCGATTGGCTGGCGGCCTTGCATATGCGGTCAAGCTGTCGACGCAAGGCAATAACGGGGTGTGGCGGGCGGTGCGCGGTGCGCTGGAGGCGATTCTGGCGGCGATAGAGTCGTGGTTGCCGTATGAGTAGAGAGAGAGTATGCGCAATCAGGCAGTCGTCATGGGTCGGTTCTTGCCTCAGGAGAGAGATGTTGGGCGGCGGAAGGACGAGTTCGTTTAGGCTCTGGTGGCGCGCGGTGAGCAATGCACGAGGCCGGCGTGGACGAGCTGCACAAAGAAGCTCCCTACGCAACACACGACGGTATGATGATTATTATCCGATGGCAGGTGCGATGCGGACGATGCAGCTGTCGTTAGTTGTGCGGTTGTTGATGTTGTTGTTGTTGAGCAAAACTCGGTGACGAACGGCGGGCAGGGCAACAACCACGAATAGGCCCCAAGCTGGTCGCCCCTTCCTCACAGCTTCCGTCACTTTTCGCTAGCGCCGCTCTCCAAAAGTCAGTGGCTACGTCTGCCCGCCAAGTTCCACTTCCACCACACGCTCCAGACCAGACCCTGTCGCTGTGCGCCCGGCCTGCGCTGTGCACCCACCGATCCGTTGTCCTGCGTTGGAGCGCTGTTTGTTGTGGCCGTCGTCGCGTTTGCACCGCCAACACCGCATTCCAGCAGAAATCCGCGCGTCTGGATGTCTCCCCTGCTAGAGCGTCGACCTGCCCTGCTAGAACGCCGCCACCACGAGGGAGCCACTAACGGCGATTTCTTTCAGCAAATCGGGACGCTTACAGCTTCCGGTGTATGACAAGGTTTGCGCTGTAGTAGAAACTTCACCTCCATCCGCGTATCCTGGAACGTCATATCTCACGCGATGCTACAAGAGTTGCTATTTCACTCGCAAACTGGACGACTTTTACTCACAGTTCCTCGAGATCGCTGTTGATATTCTTCACATTCGTATCCGTTGGTTGTCACACCGCTTCTCGACCACGACTCACGGAGCTCTTTGCATCGGACAGCTGCCCGGATCTGCACGTCGATGCAGCGTCCCGATCGCCTCAGGTACATCGCCTTAGGTTCAGCTCCGCCCGCACATCGGCAGACGCTCCATGTCTTGGTAGCCCGTCATCGCTCGATTATTTTATCCCAATCGCATTGAGAAAGAACGTCTTATCTCAGGGGAAATACTGCTGATACGACACTCCTAGAGGTGCTTCCAGACCATCGCAGACCGAAGGGCTGGCGAGCAGGTCGATCGTACGTCACTGGCATTGGAGAATGATGCAGAAAGCCCCTGACTTGCCACTTGCCTGTTTGAGCTTCTTGAAACATCACTCTATGCCGTGCAGCGCCGCTGTAGCATTGATGTCCTTGTTGCTGCGTCAACAACGATTACATGCTGAATGAGATCGATACAGGAATACCCTTCGGCTGCGGGACGTTCACCATCGTGGCGACAGATCATAACAGCTTCTTCTTTATTCCAACGCCTGCGATGTTACGAAAGTCAAAGCAAGGGACACCTACAGCATTCCGGAGCTGCCAATGCAGATTGTTGTCTGCCGCGTTAACAACACTTCACGTTGACCTCGTTTCTATCCATAGATCTGAAGCGCCATGTGAGAAGACTGGACCGTCAGAGGTAAGTGGCGACCACATGGATCGGTGTTCTTTCCTTTGTCTTCTCCATGTGTTCGCGGCAGGACCTGACCCGCGAAGAAAGAGCATTGAGATGGATGAAAGCGGAAGGCGCTCCTATTGAGGCCTGAATGTAGGTGTCATTAGATTTCCCCGCCAAGTTCTTAACTCAGCATTCCTGGCAGCCTGCTACATCTCAACTCACCCAAAAGAGTAACAAAAATGCACTTCATAACCATTCTAACGCTCGCGGCATCTGTCAACGCAGGTGTCGCTGGCGGCAGGAAGACGAACAGGGCACGAGGCCCAGTCAGAGCCGGCCATGACTTTGGATCCACCGCTGGCATCGTCCAACGGACCCAAAACCTCGCTCGCGATGCCAAGGCCGCTGTCCAGGCGCAGCCACCATTCAAAGTCGACGATGAGCCTGAGAGTCCTTCCGCGGTTGGCGCATGGCCCAAGGTCACCGATGGCTTGTACAGTGCCTGGACATCTATGACCCAGGGAGTAAGTCAGAAAGCAAACGAGGCTGCTGAGCTTGCCAAGGAGCAGGCTGCGAGCCTCGATGAAGAAGCCACCATCGAGGAGGTCCCACTTGACGAACGAGACGTCAATGATGAAGATTCGGTCATGCACAACTTGCATGCCCGAGCCAAGACCACCACATGGCAACACGGCGACGCTACGCAAAATACGTGGGCAACCACGACTCCACGCTCAACCCAACTCAATGATCCAGGGCGGAGAGACGTGGCCGACGAGGTCGATGGTATGCACAACTTGCACGCCCGAGCTACTGCTGAGCCCCAGTTGCATGCCCGGTGTGGCACTGGCGATGCCTGGTACAAGGGACCTTGCAAGAAACTATCACCGAAACCAAAAAAGTACAAAGGCCCTCCCCACCCGCCGACGCGGAGAGACGTGGGCGACGATGATGAGGATGCCACGCACGACCTTCACGCCCGCGATCCAAAGCTTCCAGGATACGGTACTGGCGATGCCTGGAGCCTCTATCCTCGGCCCAAGGTTTCTAAACCAAAGAAGTACAAGGGGCCCCTCAACGATCCTGGGAAGAGAGACGTCGACGACGACGATGATGAGGCTGTCATACACGCTCGTGCTCAGAAATACGTGAACAACGGCTACGGCACTGGTGACGCATGGAGCGCAGCGCCTCGGCCCAAGGTTTCCAACCCCAAAAAGTACAAAGGCCCCCTGAACGATCCAGGGAAGAGAGACGTGGCCGACGAAGATGATGAGGAGAGGTCGGAGATCACGCACGACCTTGAAGCCCGCGGTAAGAAATCCAAATACGTGAACAACGGCTACGGTACTGGTGACGCTTGGAGCGCAGCTCCCCGCAAGGGAAAGCTCACGCCTCGTCCAGCGAGCTACAGACTCGGGCAACGAAGTGTCGACGATGATGTCGACGAGGATGATGTTGACGACGATGTTGACGACGATGTTGACGACGATGAGGAGGAGGAGGAGGAGGAGGTCACGCACGGCCTTGAAGCTCGCGACCCCAAGAGGAGGTATAAGAATCAAGGCTACGGTACTGGTGACGCTTGGAGCCTCTATCGTCGACCAAAGGCCACCAAACCACGTCCAGCAAGCTACCGACTCGGACAAAGAAGCGTCGACGAAGATGAGGATCCCACGCTTGACCTTGACGACGAACATGATGAAGAAGACACTCCAGTCGATCTTTCTGCTGCCGACATCGACGATGAAGATGATGACGACGAGGAAGAAGCCGACTTTGTAGACCCAGACTACAACGAAGAGGAAGACCTCACAGCCCACGAGCCCACCGGCGAAGAAGAAGACCCCTCTGAGGAACCCGAAGAAGACACCCTCGACACCACCCCAGAGCTCGAAGCCCGCGACGCCGACCCAGAAGCCCGCCGCCTCTTCCGTCTTGGAGTGCCTCAACGCAAAGTCATGAACCTCGTCATGGCTCGCGATGGGGACGACGAAGAAAGATTCACAGGTGCCCAAAAGACTGAGAGCGACGCTACAGCGGCCATGCCACCTCAGCCAGCCCATCAGACTCACGGTTCGGGAAAGCAGCATCGTCACTATCGTCACCCACAGCCCGAGCTTCAGGCTGGACCGGCCAAGACAAGGAGTGAGAATGAGAAGAGGTTTTTGCATTTGGATTGAAGAGAAACGAGAAATGTATATTTGATTTGATTGTGAATGTTTGAATACATGTAGCACGTACATATCCGCCTCGAAAAGCTTTCGATACTCGATCTCCCTCTCACTGTTTTCTTGCAATAGTACAATATCTTCTCTTTAGCTACAGAGGCTACGTCTAAAGGCAGCCCTCTGGCAGTGGATGAAGCTCTGAGGACAAGTGTAAAGTCAGCGAAGTCCCGACCCGGAAGCAAAGGCGGAGCACTCGTACATGCCAACTGACAATCACTGAACATACTTCCACTTCCAACGCTTGCAATATCATTTCATTGCCAGATCTGGATGTAACGACGCTCTCTGGAAGGTTGAAGGGGCACTAAGCCGAGCCTTCACATGAATCTTGGCGTTTCCGGATTCACTAGGTGGAAGGATCTCGACAGAGCCGGGTCTTTCCAGAAAAGCTTGGGAAAGACCCGCAAAAGGGTCTGTAGATCTGAGCCACTCGTTTTAACGCGCACTTAGATTTGGCTGGCAACGCTCTAGGACGAAGCTCCACACGAAATCTGTAGCGTCTTGTCCTCTCCTACCAGAACATCACCACTCGCATACACCACCGACATCATCCTCGACGCCACCAGCCTGAGCCATGGCCACCACCTCGCACCAGCTTCCCGACCTCCTGGAAGGCACTCACATCGAGGAAGACAACGAGCAAACCGCCTCGAAGAAAGTCCTAAACACAACCGAGCTCCTGGAAGCAATCCTCCTCGCACTGCCCATGAAAGCCCTCCTCCTCTCCCAACGCGTCAGCAAGAACTGGAAATCCGTCATCGAGGGATCGACTCCCATCCAAAAAGCCCTCTTCTTCCTCCCCGCCGAAGCCACCGATCCGAACGTCCGCGGCTTTCCCGCCTGGAACACCCGCCCCTCCTCCAAATCCACCATCCAAAACCTCTCGTCCTGCCGCCGCGAAGGCGAGGGCGTGGTAAACCCCCTCCTCTGCGCCGCCCACCAGCCACCACACTCCTTCCACATCCACCTCGCGCCACGGCTACTAGGCTACGGGATCCAGTCGTCCTGTCATAGGATGCTCATCTCGCAGCCGCCGGCGAAGTGGGAGACTACTTATGTAGAGGTCCAGGGTAGATGGGGTTCGTGGCTACCTCAGGGGTGTGGAATGCGGCGGTGGGAGTTTGAGGAGAGTCGGGGGTATAGGCTTGGGGAGTTGGCGTGGGAGGTTCATGAGAATGTTGAGGAGTTGATGTGGAAGGGTTTGCTTGGGGCGGGGGCGGTTTGGGTTTGTCAGTGAGGGGATGTGACAGAGGTCTCCAGTGTGGCAAGAGTATTCGAGGCTGGTGTTGGTATGTGAGTCTATCCAGATCAGATTGCTTTTCTTGCTGGCATGCTGTGCTAGAAGATATTCGAGTAAGTCTCAACCACAAGCACGAATTACCCGTTCTACCGGTAAGAGCAACCTCTGAAGGCGAAGCAGTGCGAGCAAGAAAGCGACTTTGAAATGGCGGGGTCGTCGCAACGATCTCGAGTGGAACGTTAGCCCGGGCCAGGCGTTGATCAAATGGCATACCGCTCCAGCGAGATTCTCTAAGAGATGCAGTGAGAGCTCAAATATCTCATATCGATTCGACAACGCTGTTACCCTCCTCTACATAACTAAGAACAGTCAGCCAAACCCACGCCCCGTCCATCCTCAAGGCAAAAGATCGAAAGACACACTCAACTCATTCATATCCCCCAACCCCCTAAAACTAGTCCACCTAACAAACAACCACCTATCCCCCTGTAACTCAAACCCCAAACTCGCGACACTAGGTCTCACAATCCCCACCGGCAACCCGACCAACTCCAAATTACAAAAAACATCCGCCTTCCCCCGTCGCACATTAACGTTGGTCGACATACTCGCAACATTCATCCTCCACTCAGGATGCGCCTCCCTCCGCATCTTAGTAAATTGGAGGAAGTCCTCGAGGGAGACTTTCTTCTTGGAGAGGCTGTTGGCCAGCAATCCGACTTCGGCGTGGAAGGAGGGGTGGAAGTGGTCGGTCCAGGGAGGGGAGGAGGGGTCGAAGTTGCCGGCGTGCATGGCGGTGGCGACGGTGTGGACGATGGATTCGAGGTGGGCGATGATTTGGGCTTTGGGTTGGTTTATTCGTCTTGATTTTACTTGGAGAGGGTCTTTTGATGATGAGGGTTGTCCTTCTTGTTGTCCTGGTTCTTGGTCTTGTTCTTGCTCAGGGGCGTCAAGGTCTTCTTCGTGCTCTGAGGACGATGCATCGCGAGAATTAGACATTGCTGATTATTGAATTGGAGAGCCATATCAACCACCGAGCGACGTCAGTCCTTGATATATTAATTCCCCATCTCGTGTAACCACCGGCCTGTCGATCAGCAGACAGCCCGGCAAGGAACCACTTAGCCTTGTAGGATTTCATGCCCGCTCCATGTGCCGAGCCGCAAGGTGCCATAAATTCACGTAGGCGACAGCAAGACAGAAGCCGTCGCCCAATAGCCGACGTTGTTATCGCTCGCATGAGGTGGCAGAGGATAGCTCGCGTGTTAGGGCGGCGCAGGTGGATCGGACGTGCATGAGCTGGAGACAGGGGTTGGAGTTCGAATGTAGCTGCCTCAGGCGAGGCGGTGCAGTTGATATAACACAGGACGAGTGCCCTATGTCGTTTTATGAATGACCCTACTCGTCATCGTCGTGGCTGGCATAACGTTGCGGCTGATAAGTGAACAGCCAACCGTCCAGGCAGCTGTATAGTGCAGAGTCGTTCGTGCAGCTCGAATCGCTGGGCAGTTCCGAGGGCAATTCCGCAGACTTGCAGAATATCCAGGGCATCTGTGCGTCCATCAGTCGATCGAAACAACAGCGACAGTCTGGAAGAAAGCGTGCTCGATCCGCGATCAGTCGATCAATGCTGGTTTAATTATATTAAACATTAACTTCTCTTCCCCATTTCTATCCCACCATCATCGTCCCAATCATCATCATGACCGCCGACTTTCCTGCCGACTAGGATACCCGTCGCCGTAAGCCCGACAGCGACAAGGAACCAACTCTCGAACCAGCCCTCAACGAAGCGGCCTTCCAGCGGCGCGCCCAGGGCGTCTGAAATAACACTGCTGACTTCCGGTGGCAGATTGCTCCTGAGGAGTAGGGCAGAACTGATGACATACGTGCCCGCGATCTGCGAGATGATGAGCGGTAGGCTGGTCTGCGCATGTTGGAGCAGAGCCGGGGCAAATCTTGCAAAGAGGCGGAAGGTCTGCAGGACGGCGTTGAAGGAGGCGAGGAGCATGACACCCGAAAGCAAGAAGCTGATCTGCCGCGACCAGGCGGCACGGTCAAGATTGCTGTCCCAATGGGCTGTAAGGAGGGCCAAAAAATTGTTGATCGGGTCGCTCGTGGCGAATGATTGGGAAGGATTCCACCAGCGGCGTAAAGACGATAAAGACGTAGCGCAGATCCGATAAGCGCAGTAGATGGCGAAGGCCATGTTTGCAATGTTGAGAAGCCTGCCCATATTGGTTCTCGATCGTTCTTGCTCCGTATGTCGTGAACGCAGATTGGAAAGCGAGTTTGACAGGCTGAATCTCATCGTTTCCAAGCCTGAGACTTCCATCCGCAAGGCCTTAAGCTCCTGAACCTCGTTGGAACCGCGAAAAGATCCAATAACGCGGCCCATAATTCCAGAATGCTCAACTGGAGATGATCCTCCACCTTCTGATAGCTTCCTCTCCAGAGCTCGGAGTCGGCTTTGCTTCGCTGCAAGCATCTCTTCAGTGGCTTGGAGACCCGCTGCTTTGCGAGAGATATCAGTGTCTTTAACCGTCCTATGTCGAACACCAAAAGTCTGCCAAAGCGAGGACACAGCAGCAAATCCAGATAATGAGGCCATGAGCGAGATACCAATGATGCCGATTCTTTCCAAGCAAGCCTCTGTGAAGGCATGATCGCTTTCCGAATGTCCATGTTCACCCTCATGCAGTTTGCTCCTCAACACCGAAGTCTGAGGGATTAACCAAAAGACCACCAGCCACGAAGCCAGGAGAGTCAGTTCCAAGACTAGTCGCATCTTCGGACGCGTCCTGCGCGTAGAAGTGGTCTCGGACGGGGTACCCAACAAGCTCTTAACTATCCCATGGATTTCCAACGCCGGCGTGACGATTATGCTCAGTATCAACAGCGAGCTCAGCGTGATGTGTAAAGCCAATCCCCTTGCAGCCGGGTTGAGGGTATTCGAGATTTCACAGAGCAGCAGCTCGACCAGCACAGCCGACAAGCCCATACTCGCAGAGAAGACCCATGATGCGAATTTCTGCGAAGACGGCCTCTTAATGTCTCGCCAACTGCTGCTCCCGGCCCCGAAAACGTTCTTGTTGAAGGTCGGCAGCTCATCTTGCCCGCTTTTCCTGTCGGAATCGCTCGATAGTATGGGAAATAATCTCCGCTGGGCAATAACCACTGCAGCAATCCACGTGAGCAGTAGGGGAGCGGATGAAAGCACGATCGTGGAGGGAGGCACGGAATCGAGGCTTCGGCGCATGTAGGCGGGCTTGCAATCATCGCAGTCGTCGGAGGGCAGCATGGCTACCGCAAGAGCCGATTTTGGGTTTTTTGCGATCGCGTGACAGGTCGTAGCCGTATTCGAGGATGCATTGGCAGCAGTGAAGGAGGTGAAAGATGGGATCAACGGGAGGAGGAAGTGGTCGATTTCGTGGCGCGCGCCCTTGATGACGACGTTGGAAAGCCGCGACCCCTGCCGGCCCCAAGGCCGAGATGCGAGAACGATCGAACAACACCTCCTTGTGAGTGAATGAAAACAAAGATACTATCAACCTGTAACAGTCTCCTAATAATTGAAATGGTAGATTCCTATCTAACATCCTACTCAATGCCTCACCCAAAACCCCGACTCTAAAGAATCTTGACATCTCGAAATCCATCTCCCTCGCACAGCGAACACAACCACATCCCGAAACTTTCCCTCTCGAAAACTCAATGCCAGTCATCATGCATCGCCTAAGACTCTCACAACCACGACAACTACTCTCAAACTTTCGCCAAACCAACTCAAACACACGGCACTTCTCCCACACATCCACAACAATGATCTCGCCCTCCGACCTCAAAATCTCCCAAGGCGAAGACCCCTCAACCCTAGCCCAACAAACCACCCACCTCGTCGACAACGGGAAATGGAAAATCTGCAACGAAGGCAAAGGCCTTGAGCGACCGTTTAAATTCAAAACATTCAAAGCCACCTGGGTAACCCTTTCCCTCCTCACCACCATCTTCCGTTTCAGTACACTGATCTGTACTTCAGGACTTCATGAACACAATAGCATCCGAATGTAAGAAAGAAAAACACCACCCCGAATGGAGCAACGTCTACAACAAAACACACATCCGCTGGACGACGCATAGTCCCGAGGGACTGTCGAGTAAAGACACGCATATGGCGGAATTTTGTGATGAGGCCGCGAAGTCTTTCAATGAACTAGATGTTGAAGAGGGCGAAGGGAAGTTGGGGGTGGACGGGAAGATTGAGGCGGGGGACTGTTGTGTGCCAAAGAAGGCGAAGGCATGATGATGGAAGCGTGAACTTGTAAGTAAGATTGCTGAGCGTATCGTATGCTGTGTTCAATGCTGAGGACTACCAATGACATGTGAGAAGCTGTGCTGCGAAGCCTGGTTCTGTAATTATGCCCATCAATGCTCGGTTGTGCCGGTACTCCTGATCTGAATCTCGTGTAAACACTGCCATGCTTTGAAGCGAAAGTGGTCCTGTCGTGCCCCCTCGAATTCAAGTGCTAGTCAGTCTCCATGTCCTCCAACTTGATCGAAATCCCGTCCGTCGTTCTGCCACCGCCAAACATCTTACTCCGATGCGAGTGCTCCTTCGTTGCTTGTGTCTCGGTTGTCGTTGGAGCCTTCGATGAATCAAAATTCAGCCTGACTCGACCCGAGAGCTGCTTCAGATGTGGCACTTTCTGTAAAAGCGTTTCTTCGTCATGGATCGTGAGCTGCACCAGAGAAGGAAGCCTCGCAGGTATCGTGTCGAGAAAGGACAAATACATCGATCTCAAAAGCTGAGACTTGTTCTTCTCTGGTGGGATGATCGTCAGATGTTGCAGGCCAGGCAATGCTCGTAGTGCTTGATCCAGATTTTGGAGTTCTTGTTGATGAAGGCCCCAGGCAGTCGCGCCAGATGTTCTTCTGCTTGGGCCTGCGTCGAAAAGTGAGGACATATCGATGTCTGTAAGCCTCAACGACAGACTTCTAACCCGTTTCAGGTCGGTTTCTTGACTCCTTTCAACCCATGAGTAGAGCTTGGCTTGGGATGAGAAATTGATCGGGCGTTGGTATAGCGTGGGCGTCGCCTCCATGTATATCTGCTTGCAAGTGCGAAGGATGGATAGCTCGTTGTCGTTGTTGAACAAGGCAGCCGCGTAGATGGCACTCCGCAACTCAGCTGGCAAGGCGAGGAGGAGTGAACTGTGTCTCTTGGGTTGTTGATTCGAGATCAAGGCTGGTCGCAAAGCCTCCGATATGTCGTCCAAGATGGCAGTATTTGTATTGTTGGTCGAAAGAAGTTGCGATTTCTCAATGACTATCGATGCGGCAGAGGCCATGATATAGATTCGTCAACCTTTGCCAAGGGCAGCACGGTATGATCCGCAACCCAATCCTTCAGTGGAGGTGTCTCGAGAAAGGATCGACCTGAGGCTCTGGTCAGATGTTAGCTGCGAAGGACTAACTTTGACATCGTGGACCAGGATTCCCTACTGATATACACCCTCTTGACGCTCATCTGCATCCGGATGCTGATCGGCGGTGGTCGCTTGCGCGGATATGGCGCCTGCTGCATGTTGATACCTACGAGGAAGTGCGGTTCAGGGCATCCAGATGCTACAATGCATCGGTAGCCTTCCGGGGGGCAAAAGAACCATAGGGGTGCGAGAAGATGCGAGAGATTGGGTTCGACCTCAGAAATGACCTCGCGACCCACCATGACGGCGAGACGTCCAACCAGCAGTTGCGTCCCGTCCACAATGACGGCCAGAGACACTTCAAGGATAAGCCGAGAAGAACGAGGTTGAAGCGCATTGACCGCACGAGGCCCAAGAAACGACGCCACGCATAGCATCAATGGCGAATTGTAGGGGTTCAGAGACATGCACCACCTCGGATGTCATGCAAGACACGGCGGCCACATGGCACGGCCTGACATCTGCGAGAGTCCTTCGGACCAGTGGGAGTCGCGGAGATGGTGCATGTCCCGCCGTGTGGTTGTATCTCGAGGGCCGACTTTGGAGGCATCCCGAACGAGTCCGACAAAGGCAAAACAGGGCTCCGAGCAATGAGCTCCCCGGGCGCCTCTTCTTCGCTTCGATCCGGCGTCGAACGTGCTATCTATCGATGTGACGGCGCAGTCTGATTCAGCCGGCATTGAGTGCAGATCGACACCGACGCAATGGACATGCTACAGGCCTGTCAAGTCGATCTCTGCAGCCACCAGGAATCTCGTTACACGGCCATGCACGCACCGGCCTCGACGAGGTTTGGCACGCGAATGAGTCTTTCTGAATCGGGTTGCTGGAGATATTCTCATGCCGTTTTGGGTGCAGTCGAAGGTGCATGGCAAGGTCCACGCCCACGAGAAAGAAGTCGGTCTGTTCCCGGCACGGCACGGGGTTGGCGCGCTAGGTTTGAAGACCGAACATCTCCGCCGCGTCGCTTCTGGGTGATGATGTCGATAGTTTCGAGCAGAGCGGATTGCCGACTGGTGATTCTAGAAGTGGCATGTCAGAGAGTGAGAAGTGGAAGATGTGGCCGGGTGCTTTCCGCTGATCCGTGGCGGCAGTCGCGTGTCGCGTGGCCGCCAATGTCAACGCTTCAATCGATCGTCCATGACACAGCATCCTTCTGTGGCTGTCAATGGGCACTTCATCATTCCAAACGCACTTCTCAACTATTCACTACACCCAATTGCAACGATGCGAGAGCGACAAGAAGATTGGGCTCGGGCGAGACCGTGAGCACGACGAACGAAGACGCTGGCTAAGCGATATATGAGACGCCCTCGCCTTCGTGGCAGCAGAAACAGGCGACTCCGGCGCGTTCAGCGAGTGGCGACGGCTGGAAGAGCGAGCTATTGCCAATACGCCTGGCTATGCTGTATCACCCTGGGCGAGGCTTCTCGCACATGGTCAACACGTGTATGAGCCGGGATCTCGACAAGGCATGGCAGCACGTTGTGGCAGACGCGTGGATGGCTGATGGTTGCAACCCAATCCGCAGGAACAAGCCATATTCTGCATTGTAAATCTCTGGATCTCGGTCGTCTTCGCTTGCTCTCGTGGCAGCCCAAAGCGAGTGGTTCTGAAGACATCGAGAGCGTTCGGCGGGCGCGCTTCGAAGCGAGAGAGAACGTAGGTGGCAGATGTGAGTGGTAGTCAGTGATGTATTCCAGTCAAAAACGAACAACACCTGCGCTTTCCATTCCGATCCATGCTATGCCCACGCAGACACTCCTAGATACACTCCCAGAAGCAAACCATGGCAATTGTTAAGAACACAAATGAAAAGCCGTGGTAAAAGTACAGTGCTCTGTCGTCGCCGTCGACTTGCTGACCGACGTCTATCAAAGCCCGCAATATCGGTGTTGATGCTGCCGCAGCAGCGCCACCACGTGTCGCGCAAGGGTGGCCACGTCGTGAAGGCCCATCGCGGCTGGACGTGCTTGCTCGGAGAGGCGTGCCGAACGATGAACGTTTACACTCGGAGGAGCTTGGCGGCGTAGTCGGCGATGAGCTGTTCCGTTGGGAACGACATCTCCTCCAACTTCTGGGCGTATGGCGTTGGGACCTCAGCGCCAGTTACGCGGACTGGTGGTGCCTCAAGGTAGTCGAAGGCGTATTCCGAAGTGAGGGCAATGAGCTCTGCGCCAACGCCGAAGCTTGGGAAGCCAGACTCCACGGCCATCATGTGTCCCGTCTTCTTCACCGACTTGATAATTGCCTCAACGTCCATTGGCTTGATGCTGCGAAGGTTGATGACCTCAGCTTCCACGCCATACTTGCTCTTGAGTTGCTCAGCCGCCACCAGACATTGACCAACGCATCGCGAGAGGGTGACAATGGTGAGGTCCTTGCCAGGGCGCTCGATCTTCGCCTTGCCGAACTACATTGTCGTTAGTGCTTGAAGCCCAAGATAAGGAATTTGGAATGACCTACAGGAATCACGAAGTCGTCGCTTTGCGCCTCCTCGCTCATCTGGAATGGGAGACCGTAAAGCAGTTCGTTCTCGAGCACACAGACGGGGTTGGGGTCCCGGATGGCGGCCTTGAGAAGACCCTTTGCATCCTCTGCGGAGTATGGGGCGACAACCTTCAGACCTGGGATGGAGCCATACCAGGCAGTGTAGTCCTGGGAGTGCTGAGCAGCTACACCGGCGGCGAAACCGTTGGGTCCTCGGAAGGTGATGTTACATGGCTGGATACCACCAGACATGTAGTGGGTCTTTGCGGCGGAGTTGATGATCTGGTCAATGGCCTGCATGGCGAAGTTGAAGGTCATGAACTCGCAGACGGGGTGAAGACCAGCGAGCGCGGCACCGACAGTAAGACCGCAGAAACCAGACTCGGTGATGGGACTGTCGATGACCCTCTTGTCGCCGAATCGGTCTAATAGGCCTTTGGTGACCTTGTATCTGCAGGACAGTGTGGTCAGCCATGATATCCTCCATCACATAGCTCTGCCATATCTTTTCCGAGCATATGTTGCCATCTTGACCCATTCCCCGAAGCATTGGAAGACTCACGCGCCATTGTATTGAGCAACCTCCTCACCCAGCACAAAGACCTTGGGGTTCTTCTCCATCTCCTCAACCATAGCCTCATTGAGCGCCTCTCGCACCGTCATCTCCTTGCTGCCGGTCGCATACGTCCTCCATCTCGAAGCCGCCGCCGGGGCCGCGACTCTCTGAAAGCTCGATCTCGGGATTGCTGATGCTGGGGAGGAGCGGAGCAGCTGGGCTGCAGGGCGGAGGAGGCGGGCGCCGACCATTGTCGCAGTATCCGCGCGGAGTGTGTTGTTGGCGAGGAGTGGTCGGTGGAAGAGGGCGAAGGGTGGAGGGATGTTGTGCAGCGGGCGTTGTAGGGAGCTGCGGTTTTTCGTTGAGCTAATCGGGCCGTCGAAGCTGGTCGTTCGGAATCTGTCCCTGAGTCCGCCGACGGGAACGCCCAAAACGTGGGTATTGAACTCTATCGTCACTTCACTTCGTCCCTCTCACTGCATCACTGATCAATTGACATGTGACAGACTGGACTGACGGCGCATTGAGTATCCAACCTAAGAGGATCCTATGGAAATGAAAGACCAACCAAGTCCTCTCCTCGAGATCCCTCTAGAGTTACGATACCGGATCTGGGAGACGTTATTCTCCGGACCATCAGAACGGACAATCGATGAATGTCTTAATCCGAGAAAGACATCGCAGGTCCGTGACGTCCTTTCTATAACCCGCGTGAGCCATCAACTCCGCCGAGAAAGTCTTCCCTTCTACTGGTCTTGCACACGCTTCCGCATCCTCCACCAGGGCCATCGAGACGACTCGGGATTCGACCAGTACTTCTACAAATGGCTGCAAAGGATCCGCTCAGATGAGATAAAGTATATCCGACACCTTCAATTAAGAATCAGAGTTCCATATGTGCTCCCAAAGCCTGGCAATCCAATGGACCCGAGCGTGGCGTCCATCAGCATCGACCTGAACAAACAATGCCCGGAGGATGCCTTATCGGTAGAAGGGTACTACAGCACATGTCCTCTGGCGAGTCTCCCTTGGATACGCAAGGCTGTTGCAAAAGTTCCCCGGGTCGATCGAAAGCCAGTCGTCTCCCGAGAAGTTCTCTGGGATATCTACGAAGCATGCTACCTGCTCACGCGTTCCGATAGCCGGGAAAGAAGAAGTTGGGCGGAGTTTGAGAGAGCTTATGGATTAAATCAGTCCAAAGACCGGCCTATGCCCTGGTCGGAGAATACTTTTTACGAAATGTCTCAGGAGTTAATTCATGGACCTGACTGGCGAGAGAAGGAAGCTGAAAAGAAGAGGAACTTGAAGATTGGCTGGGCGTGTCGATGATTTGTACACACCTATTCATACACATAGCTCGCTGATGCTGTGAATGCTAGTCCGCAATTCTGACTGCTTATCTTGGTCTCCTGACCGCAACGCCAGACGCCTCGCTTTGAATCATCAAATTCCTAGTAACTGTCCCGTCTCATTCCCCACACGCAATTGCCTACTCCCCTGCCATCGAAGCATATTCCACCCCACCTTCGGCTCCAGGCGGTGGAGCGACAGCAGCCAGGCTATCCAGATCGTTCGCGGCTGAGCTGTTCGTAATCGCCTTCTTGCCAGGTGCACCACCGATAGCTTTGGCACCACTGTGACTCGCACGTCCAGCCTTCGCGTTCTCCATGCGTTGATCGCGGTCCATGTTGTCCAGAGGCTTCGGCTTGCCCCACTGCACTCGCAATGGTACTCCCTTCACAATCGCCCTGCCTTGACATGCTGCCGCAGCAGCCTCAGCTCCAGCCCGGTCCATGTAGTTCATGAAAGCGCAATGCGATCTGTGGCTGCAAACGACCGAGCGCAATGCGCCGTATTGCGAGAAGTGGGTTCGTAGGTCGTGCTCGAGCATGTCGTCCTCAACTCCAGTTATGAACAGGGATGTGATGTTGGTGTCTCGTGGTGGGAGGATGTCTTCAGGCTTGATAGGCACTGCCGCTCCAGATGGGAACCCCTTGCCTCCTCTCGCACCACCTCTGCCGCCTCTGCTCGCTGCTACACCGCCCCGACCAGGAGGGCCATACGCCGAGCCATACGATGACTTACCTCTCGAGTCTGTGGTTCTAATCGGTCCTGGTGTGTGTCCACCTCCTGAGCTCTCTCCGCCCTCAAGGAGCTTCTGTCCACCTTCTTCGCCCTCCGCTTCTAGCCGCCGCTGCTTCTTGTAGTATGGCTCAGAGCTCGCAAGCCTCCGGAGCAACTCTCGCGCTTTGTCATCAGTCTTCTCGTATCCCTCAAGTCCTCTTCCTTCCTCAATCTCTCGCTCATTGTTCTGTGCAAAGTACTCGCGGTTCACTTCACTCTGCGGACCCGGCGCAACCATCTTGAGGGCCGCATCTCGGATGGTGATAGGCAAACCGAAGCTCAAATCCAGCATACAGCACTGACAGCAGTTCTTGAGTCGTGCGCATGTGAGACAGACGCCTGTGCGTTTCTGGCGGGCTGTTCGGTCTGCCTTCCATCGGAAGACAGTGAAGGGTCGAGTACAAATCTTGCACTCAGCACCGTAGTCTTCTTTAAGCATCTGCACATATGGGTTGTCGCTCAAGCATCGCTCACATACTGAGGGAAGGTCGGTGGTCTCCCAGCCCGAGCGATTCAAATCTTGCTTGATTTGTGGCGGCATGTTGGCCGGTCTCCGGTTCGGCGGTGTCGCTTGCTCTCAGTAGTTCGGCGACGGTCGTGTGAGTCCGAAGGAATCGTTGGTGGCAGGGTGCGTGTGGCAGGCGCGGAGATAGAAAACCTGTGTGGTGATGGTGGTGGTGGTGGGGTTGTCGAAGTTGTGTCAGCGCCCAATTGGAAATTGATCTAGAAATTTGCACGTGACGTTCCTCCCGCAGATAAGCTTTTCTTTAGCGCGCGTTTGATCTGGTCCCTGGAGATTTTATGGTTCGATTCTGGAGAACTTGTTGAGCGGGAGGAAACGAGTGTACGAATCTCGAACGACCACTGACAGCTCCCCAATTACCTGCTCGTCGTGTTCGTCGTATAGCTACGTCGACTGTTCAACATCAGACCAGTCTTGTTGAGCATTTAAGGCAGTCGCATTTGCCATTGGACCCTCAGAACCTCAGAACCTCAATCCCCTACTTCCTCCCACCGCCCCACCGACAAACGACAAAAATGGCACGCACGCAAGCACAGCTCGAGCAAGAGGACAAGGAGCGCGACTTGGCCTTCAAGCAGGCCCTTCATGGAAAGACTGGCGCAGGGAGGAGCGGCTTCCAGGCTATGCTGGGCAAGGACCATGCCGCCCAGAAGCTCGCTGTCGACTCGTACTTCAAGCATTGGGACAACAAGGCAAGCGCTGAAGAGACCGAAGAGATCCGCAAGGCACGACGAGACGAGTATGCCACCCTGACTCGACACTACTACAACCTCGCGACCGACTTGTACGAGTACGGCTGGTCGCAGAGCTTCCACTTCTGCCGCTTCAGCAAGGGCGAGGCCTTCAGGCAGGCGATTGCCCGACATGAGCATTACCTCGCACTCAAGATGAACCTGCAAGAGGGCATGAAGGTCCTGGACGTTGGCTGCGGTGTCGGTGGCCCTGCAAGAGAGATCGCCAAGTTCAGCGGTGTCAACATCGTTGGCTTGAACAACAACGACTACCAGATCGAGCGTGCCACAGGATATGCACAGAAGGAGGGACTTTCGAATCAGCTCAGCTTCGTCAAGGGTGATTTCATGCAGATGAGCTTCCCGGACAACAGCTTTGACGCCGTCTACGCTATCGAGGCCACCGTCCACGCTCCAAGCCTCGAGGGCATCTACTCTGAGATCTTCCGCGTGCTGAAGCCTGGAGGTGTCTTTGGTGTGTACGAGTGGCTCATGACGGACAAGTACAACAACGACGACCCTCACCATCGCGAGATTCGTCTGGGTATTGAGCAGGGTGACGGCATTTCGAACATGGAGAAGATCGACGTGGCGTTGGACGCCATGAAGGCTGCTGGTTTCCAGATGGAACTGAACGAGGATCTTGCGGACCGACCTGACGAGCTTCCATGGTACTGGCCCCTGTCTGGCGACCTGAGGTACATGCAGAGCATCTGGGATTTCCCAACCCTTGCCCGCATGACCCACTGGGGCCGTGGCATTGCACACAGATTCGTCGGTGGCCTCGAGATGATCGGACTGGCACCCAAGGGAACGCAGAAGACGGCCGATTCGCTTGCCCTGGCTGCCGACTGCCTTGTCGCAGGTGGAAAGGAGAAGTTGTTCACGCCCATGTACCTCATGGTCGGACGAAAGCCAGCGAAATAGACTGGGGATTGTTGTGGATGTTTGACTGTTCGATTGTTCCGGCCGCCTGTGAATTAGGCCTTGTACCAGCATAGCGTTAGTCGTTCGAGTTTGTTTAGAATAATGTACAAGTATCAGGGCGCCTGTTCAGGCTCGTGCCCAGCATCGCCAGTTGCAGCCAGTCGTCATCTTCGTCGCCTGATTTCGCTGGGGATTCCAGAGCCCTGACTTCATTGACGTGGATTGGAATTCCTCATCTGGCCCTCACTTTGGAATTCTCTGGCCTGTCTCTCTGAACATTGTCGCGCCGCATCCGCGGGCGTATTTCTTCCCGTTTCCCATGACTTTGCGTACTGGCCATACCACACCCTACTCATCAGAACTGGCTGTTCTTAATCTCCTTGAAGCTCTTCTTCGTCCCCTTCAAATTCCCAGCCGTATCATTATCCAACCTCTGCGTATGCTCATGGATATTCAGCTTATACTTCTCCCCTCCAACATTCCTATCAATACCCCCATTAGCATCTTCCCGGCTCCTTCAATCCCTCCATAATAAACTCACCTCCCCTGCACAACATTCTCCCTCAAAATCGTCGCCACACCCTGTGCGTGTTCCACCTCCTGCGCAGCCTGCGGACTCCCCGGCGTTAAACTTTTATTCGCGCGAAACCGATCTCGTGCCAACTGTCGAGCGCTTTTGAGGGTTGTCTTGTCGCCTTTGAATGCGATTCCGGTGGATCGGAGGAGGTAGCGGTAGGTTGCGAGGACGGCGATTCGGTTTGCCATCTCGGCTTTGGAAAGGATGGCCATGCAGTCGTTGCTATCGTCGGTACATGATGTTGTGGTCGTAGATGCAGAGAGCGAGGTTCGATGAAAGATGTCTCGGTTTCGGATTCTCGGGCGAGCTTCGGCGAAAGAACCCTGCACTGAGCGACATTTTTTGGATGGGCTGCGCTTTCTCTCTCCCCGACTTTGTCACTACTCAAACAGATCGCAACCAGAACTTCGAGACCTCGGACTTGTGTGTTCTTGCGGAGATGGCTACCATTCAGATCACGGCCACGCTGCCGTCTTTGCCTGACGGATGGAGCGCTGAGAAGGACTTCAAGCCAGTGGGTAAACTGAGCCAGCCGACCCAGAGAGCACTGGAACCTGTCGGACCATACTATCTCGGTGAGTGCTTCCTCCATCTGAGCTCTCGAAGAGCTCGTTAGACTCTCATTCCTTGCGACAAAGCTGGGGATCGCCTTCGGAACTGCCACTGACATTCTGCTACAGCCCACGCACGCAGAAAGCGACACAGGCGCACATTCTCCGAGGATGAGCGCATTCAGGCTCAAGAGAATGTCAAGAAGGTCGAGAAGGACGACGACGACGACATCGACGACAACGAGGACCCTATGCTCCTGCAGCGCGAGGCCAAGGACTGGAAGAGTCAAGATCATTACGCCATTCTTGGCCTGCAGAAGTACAGATGGAGAGCCTCGGAGGATCAGATCAAGCGTGCACACCGCAAGAAGGTGCTGAAGCATCACCCTGACAAGAAGGCCGCTGCTGGCGAGGAGGAAAACGACCAGTTCTTCAAGTGCATTCAGCGTGCTACGGACATCCTGCTCGACCCAGTCAAGCGCAAACAGTTCGACAGCGTGGATGAGGCGGCAGATGTTGAGCCACCGAGCAAGAAGGATGTGCAGAAGAAGCCGGGCAATTTCTACAAGCTCTGGCGGCCGGTGTTTGAGTCTGAGGGTCGCTTCTCTAAGAAGAACCCTGTACCGCAGCTTGGTGACGACAACAGCACGCGCGAGCACGTCGAAGAGTTCTACAACTTCTGGTACAGCTTCGACTCGTGGCGGACATTCGAGTACCTCGATGAGGATGTCCCAGATGACAACGAGAGCCGTGATCAGAAGCGCCATGTCGAGCGGAAGAACAACAACGCTCGCAAGAAGCGTAAGAACGAGGATGTCATGCGTCTGAGGAAGCTGGTCGATGATGCTCTGGCACAGGATGAGCGTATCAAGAAGTTCCGCCAGGAGGGCAACAAGGAGAAGAACAAGAAGCGACTGGAGAAGGAGGCTGCTGAGAAGGCTGCCAAGGAGGAAGCTCAGCGCAAGAAGGAGGAAGAGGAGCGTCTGGCGGCTGAGAAGGCCGCAGCTGATAAAGCGGCCAAGGAGGACTCTAAGAAGGCAAAGGAGGCGGCGAAGAATGCTGCGAAGAAGAACAAGCGTGTGATTCGTGGTGCTGCCAAGGATGGCAACTACTTCACCGATGGCGAGGCCACCCCTGCCCAGATCGACAGCGCCCTGAACGACACGGACGCCCTCATTCTTAAGCTCGATGCCGACGAGATTGCCGCCATGACGGCCAAGCTGCAGGGCAAGACCGACAAGGCGGCCATCAAGACCGTCTTCCAGGAAGAGGTCAAGCGTGTGGTCGAGGCTGGAAAGGCCAAGGACGGCGACTTCAAGACGCTGGCTTAGGCTATTATGCTAGATGGGACACGATGCATTGGACTGGCGTTCGACTATAGATTCTGGAGCGTGTAAGATGACTTTCTGTGATACAGTAGTCGTAGAGCAACAGTCTGGATCAAAAGGCATATTCGCTTACTTCGAGATCATTTTCTCTTCACTTCTCCTGTCACTTCGAGACTGTTTTCTGTTCACTGCTGGCCTTACTTCCAAGCTCTTCTGCTTCTCACATTAGACATCTGATCCCTTCATTTCGCTCCTTGACTTCAACTTGATTCCCAGCTTCTCTCCTTTTCGCTTCGAGGCTCTCCATCCGTCACTTTTGGAATCTACATGTATTCACTTTCTAACCCTGCCTAAAAGACAATTTTCATCGCTCCTGTCAAAGTGGAAGATCAGCTGTCTCTAGGTGAGTACGAGACTCTGAGCGATTGAAGGACCTCTTCCACTCTCAGTTCGTGACCACGACGTTAGGGATCGATGAGGACGATTTCCATGCAGTGAGGGCGAAGGGAATGTCGAGCAGCTGAAACTCACGCTTCGCATACGTTACTGACATAGCAGATGATCGACTCTGCAAACCCCTCTCTTGTACGGGTGAAGGAGTAGCAGACTTCAGGTGCATACCAGCCTCCGGAATGTGGAGGATCGAAGGAGCGTTAAATGTACAGCGAAGCTCGCTGATACAATATGGCACAGTATATTGGCGACGATGTCTAGTTTCCAATCCCTCCTCGTAGCGGCCCTGAGTGTCTTGCCTACTGCTTCAGGCAGTTCTCACGACCACTACCGCCCCGTACCATACAACAGAGCGCCTCACCACTATCCAGGCGGACCATGGCACTTCCAACCACCATGGACCAGACCAAACGTCTGTCACGTCCACAATCCAGGCAATGGTTCCGACGCAGCGCCATTCATCATACAAGCATTCAAGAAATGTGGCCAGCACGGCAAAATCATCTTCGACAATACAACTTACCACGTCAACGGCGTGATGACCATCGTCGACTTGCACAACGTCGAAGTGGATGTCCGTGGAACGTTGGTCTGGTCGAAGGATATCGATTACTGGCTTGATCATTCGATTCCTATTGGGTTTCAGAATCAGAGCTCTGCGTTCTTCTTTGGAGGGGAGCAGATTTGGTGGCATGGAAATGGATATGGGACTTTTGACGGGAATGGCCAGACTTGGTATGAGGCTGTAGGGAGTCAGAACAACTACCCAGGCCGACCGCATGCTATTACCTTTCGTGGCCTGAATAACTCGGTCATCGAAGGCATGCGTTTCGTTCAGAGTCAGATGTGAGTATATCTTCCGCTTCCCACGTCGAGGACGTCGCTGACATGTTGCTTCTGCTTCTCAGGTGGACGATGACTCTGGAATGGAGCCACAACGTGTTGCTCCAAGACATCTACGTCAACTCATCCTGGACAGGCGGTGGCGATGGTGAAGCCCGACGACTGAACCAGAACACGGATGGAGCAGACACCCTCTGGTCTGACAATATTACATTCGCTCGTTGGGTTGTCGACAACGGTGATGATGCCATCTCGCAGAAAGATAACAGCACAAACATCCTCATGGAGGACTGTACATTCTATCGGGGCATTGGCATCGCCTTGGGATCCATTGGCCAGTATCCGGGGGCGTACACGCAGATTGTCAACGTCACCGGACGACGTATCAAAACAGTGCAGGCGACGTGGTATGCTGCCTATGCAAAGATCTGGAGCGGGACGAATACTGGGATCCCTCCCAACGGCGGTGGTGGAGGCCTCGGTCGGATCGAGAACTTGGTGCTGGAGGACCTCGAGATGGGCGATTCGCAGAGTGTGTTTCAGCTGTCGAGTTGCTATGGATATTTTGGCAGCAGTCCAGCGTGCGAGACCAGTGAGTTCCAGGTGTCCAATGTCAAGATCCGGAACGTGACGGGCACTCTTTCGAAGGACGCTGTGGTGAGCCTGCAGTGCTCGGGCGCGGCCCCTTGCGAGGGTGTCGAGATCGAGGATGTCAATGTCGCGGTGCCGGACGGCGATACGCCTCAGTATCTGTGTGACAATGTTGATGATCCGGAGGGCTTCGAATGTACCGGCCAGACGCCAATTCACGGCTAATAGGTAAAGGTTAATCAAAATTTACTGGGAGGTCCTTGTCTGCCCACGCGAGTCAGGCGGCACCACCTCCACACCTCCACCTCACTTGCCCGCAATCGCAGCTGCTTCTCCATCTCCATCGCCTCGCCGAGCTTGTCGTTTACCCACTTCACCTCCTCCACTTCGACCTCTTCACTACACACTACTTACCACCCGATCACAGTCACTACCACCGTATCCTCACCGCCAGCTCATTCGCCCTCCACATGTGTTCCCATTGAGTCACTCGCCAAGTATCACATGCCGCCTCGTTGAACGACCAACTGAAGTGCTATCTACACCATCACCCACAATGTCCGCAGAGCCGTCGCCGCGTTCCGGCACACCAGTCAATGCCAATGCCAACGGCAGCAATGCGCCCTCGCCTCACTCCCAACTACCGTCCAATCCCGCCAGTACCACAACTCTTCCGGACCGCTCAGTACCCGAAGCACCACTCGAGAACGCCTCGTCCAACAGTACCGCCTCGACTACCAACACCACAGCGCCAACCTTTGTTCCTCCTTGGCGTCGCCCAACAATAACAATTGACGGCCAACGTCCCTCCGAACGTCGAGCAAGCGTGCAGTTCGTCCCGCACGCCAAAGAGACAGGATCTCGGAGCAGCAGTGCCAAACCGCCTTCCCAGCGTAAGACGTCTGTTAGGAACGGGATGGGTCAGCGACGGCTTAGTAGCCCGCCACCGCCCCCTCAGTTCCGCCCAAGCGTAAGCTTCGACACCTTCGCAAACCCGGCGGCCAGCGATTTCAGCTTAACCCTCAACCGGAAACACAGAGACTACGTGTATACGAAACGTAGTCGGACATTCCTCTGTGGCACAGATACCAATGATTACAGTGATACGGCGCTGGAGTGGTTGATTGACGAGCTTGTGGATGACGGTGATGAGGTGGTTTGTTTGAGAGTTGTGGAGAAGGACAGCAAAGAGGCGAATAAGTGGAGTGCAGGACAGGGAGAGAAAGGCTACCGTAGAGAGGCAGCAAGGTTTATGGAGGAGATTCAGAAGAAGAACACTGATGACAGGGCTATCTCATTGGTTCTGGAGTTCAGTATTGGCAAAGTTCACGACACGATCCAGCAAATGATCAGAATATATGAGCCGGCAATACTCGTGGTAGGAACAAGAGGGAGAAGCTTGACTGGATATCAGGGATTGCTAAGTTCAGGAAGTGTGAGTAAGTACTGCCTGCAGTATTCTCCTGTCCCGGTGATTGTGGTGCGGCCGAGCAGCAAGCGGGAGGCGAAGAAGCGGAAACGATTGCAAGACCCCAGCCGAGGCGGGTATAGAGATATTCTGGACAAGTCCGAGGATGCGCCAAGAGGCAGAGGCGGACATCTTCTGGATGCCAACAATCGCATGTCTATCATGTCCTCGAACCTAGGGGCCTTGGGAGAGATGTCTAAGGCAGGAGATGAGGACGACGAAGCGCGACGAGTTGCAGAGGCTATTGGATACAGCAGTCGAAGCGCTGAGAACTTGCCCAATCACGCACGTGGGAGCTCGTTGTCGAGAATCGCATCTGCACAATCCAACCGCAGTGACCGAGATGATGTCCAATCACCGCCGGGTCGCTTGCTCAAGTCTCCAGAACTTGGCGTTGTCGATTCGCCTCCCGGATCGGATGATGAAGACGAACAAGATGACGAAGATCTTGGTGCGCTGCAGGAGTCTATCAGACCTGAGGATGAGGCCGCTATGCTGGCGTACGAGCGTGCTCAGCAAGTGTATGAAGAAGAGCAGGAAGAGGCAGCAGCTAGGTCTCAGCGTAGCGCGAGTCGTCAAGGCAACCGATCAGGATCGAGGGGTCGGCGGAGAGATGACGATGAAGAGGGTGGTGGTGGAGCGGCAGTGCTTGATATTTTCGAGAAGCTGAATCGTGGTATCAAGAGCTGATGCCGTGGAAGATGTTTCGGTCCGTGTGGTGTTTATATATATGGTCGTCCTTTTTAGGCTCGTCCCGAAGCTTGACTTCACCTCGCCCTGACCTCAAGGGAAACTATCTTGTCAACCCCTCTTCAGACGACATTTCTTCTCAGATCTTCTTCCTTTCTTCAACCAGAGAAGCCAACTCACAAACAGGTTCTGTAGGGGTTTAAGCGTTGAGAGCCCTACGACATCGACAGCCTCTCGAGCGCGTATCGTTCACTCAACTACCTCGGCTGAGCTCGGGGGAAACTTGGACCTACCCACCTCAATCAACCTCACTCCATACCATCGCCTGCATGCTTCGCCATTTTCTCAGACCATCAACGCGTATCCTTCGCCCTGTCTCTACTCCCACACCACTTCAACGCCTACGACTCCTCTCAACAATGCCCTCCTCGCCACCCCCGCAACTGGAAAACATCGCAATCAGCATCGACAGCCAGGCAATCGCCATCCTCAAATACAACCGCCCCAAAGCCGCCAACGCTCTCAATGTCGCCGTGTTGAAGGATTTGCTTTCGGCTTTGCAATGGGCGGAGGCGAACGAGGAAGTGAGGGTGATTGTCACGACGGGCGAAGGGAAGTTTTATACGGCTGGGTTGGATTTGTTGGATAAGACGAATCAGGGGGAGGGGGCGACGATTTGTGATGAGTTTATTGATGTTTTGGGGTAAGCTGTTTGTTTTGTAGGGGTTTGGGTTAGACGATGCTGATTGTGATGTGTAGGAATATCCATGAGGCGATTATCAACACGAATAAGTTGGTTGTTTCGGCGGTGAATGGACCTGCTCCTGGTAGGTCACAATTTTTAAGCGGCGAAGAGAAATTACCGTGCTAACGATATTGTTACCAGGCTGGGGAACATCCTCAATCGCCCTCTCAGACCTCGTCTACGCAGCCCCAGACGCCATCTTCTTCACCCCCTTCGTGCAATGGGGTCTCTGCGCCGAAGGCTGCTCCTCACTAACCTTCACCCGCATCATGGGCCGCCAGAAAGCCTCCGCTCTCATCCTCGGTGGCGCTCGCATGTCAGCAGCAGAGCTCGAGAGCGCCGGCTTGATCACCAAAGTCCTACCGAAGGAGAACTTCCTTGACGAGGTGTTGAAGATTACGAGAGGGATTGTGAAGTTGCCCAAGGAGAGTTTGAAGACGAATAAGGAGCTTATGATGAGGACGTTGAGGAAGGATCTTTTGGAGACTAATCGTGTTGAGTTGGAGCTTTTGAGGAAGCAGGCGAGGACGGGGGAGAGTTTGGGGGCTATTAGGGGGTTTGCGGAGGAGACTGAGAGGAGGAAGAGGGACAAGGCTGCGAAGCTCTGAGATTGAGGGGACTTATTCGAAGGTGCGTTTTTCATGAAATGCTACTTGATCGTTCCCTGTCCGTCCCAGTCAGCCTTAGGAGATCTGTAAGTCTTGACCAGCTGTTGGGCCTCGTTGGCTTCACGCTGCAGAGACGTCAGCCGAACAAAGACGCGCTTCAGTGTTCATCTCGCGACTCTACGATGAGATGCATGCTACCGTTAAGCTCCGAGCATGTCTCATATCGACGAATTGACACCGAGACATCGTCTTGAGCCACCTATAATAGACTTGGTATCCTTCTAATTCCCTTCGCCATCCATATTGCAGTGCCTCGTCTTCGTTCGTCCAGCACCCTCATTGCTTTGTTGTCCTGACAAAGTATTGTGTTGGCCAACCTCTCATGGACTTGCCTTTGCGGCTTCATGGCGCGAGGGCCAGTGACTGCAGGACGAGTGACTGGCATCGCATTATGCGTGCGTTGTGCGTTGCGAGAATGCCGCCCACACTATACACTTTCCTCTCTGGACCTATACAACCATCGAATCATTCCATACCCTTGATAGCAGAGACCCTCGAAAGGCAATAGAAATTTCGTCGCGAACTTCGTCAAATACTGTAAAAATGTCCATCGAAGAGATGCTATCCCGGTTCAGCAACCTCGACATTGAGACACCCAACGAGCCATACCACGTCCTCAGCTTCCAGTACCCAGCAGAAGAACTGGCGCCAGAGGGTTTCGATTTGCACCTGGTGCCTCCCATGCACATGGTGGAGCGCAACAGACCACCGAGCGATCCTCGGCTCCTTGGGATGACCGACTTCAGCATCTACACCATGATCTCCACCTCTAGCAACCCACAGACTGTGCAAGGGCAGCGCGAGCACGAGAAGCTTTTGAACGCCGTTGAAGAGTTGTCTCGTGTCCCCGGCAACTCCGTCTTGAGGTTGGTGCGATACGTCGACGACGACCGCGAGCGGCGAGAAACCATGTGCCGTGCGCGACTCGAGACCACTGCAAGCAACGGCGTCCAAGCAGTCAAAGACTTCACGCTCACCACTGCTGACATGAACGGCCTCCGAGGCCACCTTCAAGACTATCCATGGCTCCGACTTCTGGACCACCTCATCTTCTGCGAATCTGATCGAGCGTGGTACCATGTGCTGTCGAACCTGAAGTCAATTCGGATGGAGCAGTACGAGCAGGAGTGGCAAGAGGACGGTGCTGCGTGGGCCACGGATCTGGACGGCGATCTTGCTTGGGTCTTCCGAAACAACGTCACGGTCCTGAGCTCAGAGCAAAACACCGACAGCACCGAGGTGGTCGAAGTCGAGACGCAATGTGGCCACAGGATGACGGTTGACAAAGACGACGTTGCGAACATTACCCTCGGTCGCTGTATATCCGCGGCTTGTGCCCAGTGTGGAAGACCGATCCTGAATGACTATGCCCTCGCTGGCCTCAAGGCAAGACAGGATACCGAGAAGGCCAAGCACTTCACGGAGGAAAACAAGCTCTGGATTCGCCTCGATCACGACATCGACGACGGCGAATTGAAGTTCCCGGCTAACGAGGTGTTCACTGCACTCGAGATGAGTCTCAGAAGTTTCACACCACCAAAGCTCGCATGTCCACCAGGATTCTCCTTCGGCGACTATCGAGCTACGAAAGCGGTGTTGCAGAACTTCAGAGACAACTTCGAGGACTTGGATGAGGAGTTCGAAGTTTCGGCGAGAGACTTGGCTCGTCATCTCTTCCAGACGGCGATGGAGACGACGATCGGGTCATCTACAGTGCCGATTAGACGCATCGCTCGGCGGCCTCGATTCATGGAAGACTTGCTGTTTTGGATACGTCGGGCGGTGAACTTGGCAGTTGCTAGCTGCAGGCAGAGTGCGAGGGATGCCGCCGCTGGACAAGAATCGCTATTAGCTGCTATGGGTGAGCTGAATCTGGATGGAGAGTCGGTTGATGCGATTGGGAGTATGTTCGCGAAGATAGGGATCTGAGCCCAAGAGGAAGAAGACGAACGGAATGCAGGTTTTCTCCAAGTGGAGATTTGGAACCAGATAAAGGCCACAGTGTTCATCAAGTTTCCATTCCACAAACTTTACGATATAGTGCACTCAGCCTGGCTGGAAGAACACTTAGCGTGCCTAGCCATTTCTTCGATCGACCTGTCTTTCATTTCTTGACTCCAGAGCGGGGATTGGACAAGCCCTGCTCTATTGCAGCCTCGTGAGAGTGGCGTCAACGTGACGAAGCTGGAAATAAGCCTGAGAGACGGCGTTTCATCGCAAAATGACTGGATGTGGATGCGTTGAGTCCGATCGATGTCAACGATGAAAACGATGTTGTTGTTGATGGAAGGGGCGATGTTGAGGTCGCGGGAGATTCACTTCCCCTTTCTTGGCGCTGACTCACCCGGCATCGGCGGAAATTAGGGGAAGTCGCGTCGCGTCTTCGTGATCAACAACATGATCAACATAATCATCAGAATTCCAACAGTCCATCATCCTTTCTGTGAGATGTCTCGTCCTTCGGACGTGCTGTCAATGCTCGTGCTAAGGACTCGTGGCGCACGCTTCGAGACAATGCGAGAGATACGTTGCTTTCACATGAGAGCAAGCCCCTTGTTCCCTTTCCCTTTGTTTCGTTGTCAAAAGATCACCAATAAAGGACCTGGCAACGGGATGCACCAATGTGTACGGCACAAAGCAATTTACCATATAAGTGCACGCCAGAATGACCTTGGGGTAGAGTAGAATATCCCAGCACAAAGCCGAACACGGAAGACTCACCGAACTAAACTCTGAAGACTTTCACGCCGGACGTGGAATCACCAAACCCAATCACAAGGACTAAATACCAATCTCATCATGTTTTGGCCGCGCGAAATCACAAATGAGGAGATCTTGGCCGAGCTGGCTGCAGCCCAAGATGCCGTGAACCTCGCCCGGGGCGTAGTAGGCCTGAGTCGAACCATGAAAAACAACGCACAAGAGACCTACGAGAAGCACGATTTCCGATACAGCAACCTCAACTCCATCTTGTTCTGCACTGGAGAGATGGACGAGGGATTGGATGAAGACTTCTTCCAATGCGAAGCAATGTTGGCTCACGCAGAGGACGTCTTCAAGCAAGCAGAGACTACCTTAAAGGAAGCTGAGAAGACGTTGGAACAGGCAAAACTCCGTCACAGTGAGCTGAAGAAGCACATTAACGAACTGAAACAGAAAGGCGAGTGGGAACGTCGCGAGAAAGTCGATCGGGCTCGTCCTCCTCCACCGCGCACGGCAGTGGACTGGATAGAAGAGTGCCAGGCTGCGTTTGCCGACAAAACCACGATGCAGACCTTCCCCCAGCCTCCGAGCTGCCCCTCTTTCCTGCACGAAGACTCTTGCGAGAGGTCATCGGATTTCTGCGCTTGCGCTGTTCGATTTGCCTTCCACGACATCGGAGACATTGACTACAAAGTCGTGCGAAATGCCTTCCACCCCGATCGGTTCTCGGCCTGCCCAGAAGAGCATCGCGAGGAGTTCAAGCAAATGGCTCATGTGGTCTTCGTGGTTGCCGACGCCATGTTGAAAGAGACGCAGTAAGTTCTTGGACTGCAATACAGAGTTGGTGTCGATGCTAACGATTTCGGCGTTTCAAATTCTGTTTTTCGAAGATAGGTTGTGAAAGGTATGTTTTGCCCCTTATTGCTTCAAGTTTCCACTGTTCCTTGCATATTCTCCAACCCTTTCTAAATGAATGTGAGCGCGGAAAAGCCCTCGGTATCTTCCCGCAGGCTTTGTATAACATTGTTCCTTCAGCCTCAACAGGAAGAACTCTGGGCATCGTAGCCCGTTTGCTAACCAGCCATCGAATAATCTAACGCTTTCTGGTTCTCACCCGAGCTTCTCGGCCGATAGTGCACTGGCCAAATGACAACGGCAACATGTGGTGACGCTCTCTCTGGCAAACGAATGTTTGTCAACTCTTATTAAGCTCTGGATCGGCTTCACACTCGCCGGCGCCAAGGGATCTCGATGGACGGAGGCGCTCTGATCTTGCGGCTGGACTCCGCGCCAGACTGGCGTGGCAGCGTGGAGACACCAGCAGGCCACTCGGACAGAGTGGTCTCTATTACGGCCGTGTGGTGGCTGTCCTCGACGGCATGGCTCAGTCTTTCTTTCCAAAGATGGCAAGCCACGGGGCCGAAATCGAATAGCTGCGGCCAGCATTGATTATGCAATGACTTGGTGCCTGAGACGGCGAGAGCCTGGGACAAAGGAGTCTCTGCTGGAGTATGGAATTCAGATGACAATTACGTCCTTACGTCGAGGGCCTCATGGCATTTCCAAACCCCAGAGCCGAGCAATCAACACGGACTGACAAGCCTCGAGAATTCACCTTCATAGGTGGACGATCCGGCTCCAATCGAGAGAAGTCGAAGAACAGTCAGTTGGCGCATCGGCATACTGCGCGAGCGGTGAACCGTCAGCGCAGACTCCTACGCACTCAAACATCTCCGGCCAGCATCGAGGGCGCTGCGACCTCATCAACATCAGGTCTGTTCGGAGATGAGCTGCAGGCTAGCTCTAGAAGCGCGAGTGTACCGGTGGTACATACACTCGGCAAGGTATTACGATTCGACGAAGATGTCGACGAGGACGTCGCGCACGGCCACGGCCACGGCTCACCTGCAGAGGACTTCGTGCCGGAGGTGAACTGGAGAGCGATCACGAGACCTTCTTTCACACACAGAGAAGAGATCTCGGAGCAAATGCTGCGGTATCTGTGGTTGCAGAGCTGTTCATCGCCAACACGAAGTCTTGACGCCGCTCTCGGTCCCACGGTAGCAGGTATGCTTCAGTCTGCGAGTGAACCAGTGTACTCGTTAGGCATCCATCATCGTAAGTATCTGTGATCGACCGATGCCAGAATTGTGCTGACCTTTTGTGCATATTTCAACGTAGGAGGCGGTCGTGCGTATGCCCTCTGGAGCTCCTTCGACTGGTTTTCGCTCTACTGTCAAGAGCCGATCGTATTCCATGGGTTCAATGTCGCCGCAGCAATGCACGACGACCTCCTGTCAAAGAAGAGCCGCTGGTCAACATCCTCAGAAATCATCTTGCATCGAGGAGAGTTGCTGGGCCGTGTCGGACAGTTGATTAGCAACATCGAGGAATCGAAACTGGAGCTCGCAATCTTTGGGATCGCAACTTTGATCGTGACAACGCTTCAGTCCGGCAAAGGCTGGCCTGATCGAGGTCTACTTCTTTCGCCGCATATGCCTTCCGCGAATTTTGACAGTGTGTTTGGGCGAACGCTGGTTGAGCCGGAGCCGGTCAAGGCCATAGCGCAGCTCGTTGATCGAAGAGGAGGATTGCGAAATATCCAACTTCCAGGTCTCGCTATCGTTGCTGCAGGGTTCGTTCTCCGATGTAATGGCAGATAAATGCATGCTGACTCTGAGAAGCGTAGACATGCGACGAGCGGGCCAGGCTGGTACCAAGCCCTTACTGCCCAGCTTAAGCAAGCTGCACGACGACGTGTCTCTCGCTTGCATCGAAGTCCGGGCGGATGTCAAGCCTGGCCACGGATTCTCGAGCCACGTCCCAGGGGGGCTGCCCGCCGAACTCTCCGAGGCCTTGACGTTGCTGTGCAGTGTTGATGTACTCATGAGCCGAGCTCGAGATGACGTCCAATTGGAATACGATCGCCACCATCTTGTGCAGGCCCGAAATGCTGCTCATCACCAGATCCTCTCGCTGGACAGCTGGGACCATTTGGCGGTAGATCGACGCGGTGGATGCTCTCGAGAGATGTACGAGTGTTGTCGACTAACAGCCCGGCTATATTCGACAGCAGTACTCTGGGGTATGCCACCAGACACTGGATGGCATTACTTGATCGTCCGGCAAGTCCGCAATGTTCTCGAGACGTCCAAGTTCCATAGCTGGTCGCAGAGTGCTTCTCGTGTCCTAACGTGGGTCTTGGTACTCTGTGGCATCGCCTCGTATCGATCGGCGGATAGGAAGTTTTACGAGCAAAGTCTCAGAATCACATTGTTGAGGAACGGCATCACAACACTCCACCAATTGAAAGAAGTCGTGTCGGCATTCGTATGGTCCGAGAAGGCGTGCGCAGATGGGACTGCTGTGCTGTGGGATATGCTTGGCATCAATGATACTGAGGAAGATTTGTGGGATTGTCAAGAACAAGAGGAACGATGAATTCGATGCACGGAGATAGGTCTTTGGTCAGTCGGCCGAGAAGCGAAGATCGCTGATGTGGCGAAATGACGGAGAGCATAAGAACACAGACAGCCCCGAGAAGAAATCTGCTCGTTCCCGTGGCAGTCACACGTGGTTGGGCTCCTTCCCTTTCAAAAGCCAGAACTTCCCAAAGTGGCAGCTTCCCTTTCGGTATACGCTTTCGAAGGATCGAAGCAAGCACGTGAACGATCCTTCAGACTCTGCTGACTTGCCCTAGGCCCTGTACTCACGTATCACAAGCCACCAAGACTGCCATCACCAGTGTCTCTACCATGGCGTCAGAGAAGTCAATCCTCCTACTGCATGCACTCTTGCCCTTCGTGGCTTTCGGATCGAGAATTTGGCATGTTTTCACGCCATACTCCGATGCCAAGCTTCACGATGTGCTATTGCGACCTTGAAAATGATGTAAGGAGTTGATGTTTGGAGTTCGCAGGGAGAGAACGTTGTCCGGATCGCCGATCGACAAGGCGAAGACGGTCGACATGAAAATGTTCAAAGAGTGAGACAAGTCCCCAAAGGCGAGGTTTTGTGTCACCTCCTTGAGTGCAACAAACATGCATTTCTCACCGAACATTCAACAACATGAGCCAAGCACATTCTACTACGACTACTCCGACCCTTCGAGCACATGGAGCTCTTCAATCTCGTCGACTGCTACCTCGCCTACTGACGAAGCCATCGACGGCCTATTTCCCAGCCTGACAACATGTCTCGAGGCTACATACCTCCCAAATGACCGAGCATCATTCGAAGAAGCAGCTGAAGCCCTCAAACTCCACAAAGATACAACCCGCAAGGCACAGAATCGATCAGCGTAAAATCCCCTCAATCTCTCTCACACTCACACCCACGGACACTGACCTTCTCACGCAGCCAAAGAGCTTACCGCGAACGCCAACAGACCCGCCTCCGCACAATGCAAGCCACCATAATCTCCCTCACTTCCGACAGAGATCAACTTCGTGTCCAAGTCAAGGACCTCGAGAGCGACTTGAGTCGTTTGAGGATGGAGGTTGAGATTCAGGGGATCAGGGCCAAGCGGAGGAGGACTTTGCCTACGGTCAATAGAGTGAAGGAGGTTGCAGAGAAAGAGGATGGGGTGGGATGGATGTTGAAACATATTTATGGCGCGGAGGACGCGGGGAATGAGGGGTTTGGGGTGTTTGAGATTGAGGCGAAGGGGTCGCGGAGGTGACGAAGATTGAGGCGAATGGAAAGAGATGGACAGGTTGTTGGTATCGTCCAAGTACATAGAGCACATCGTGCTGGTGTGCGACGTCCAATACAGTGATTGCCAACAACCCTTCCAGTAGTCATTCATTCTTCCAGCATAGCAATTCTTCGTCAACGTCCAGCGTTCCAGCATCATCAATGTGCATCGTCGTCGTAGTCTTCACGACGTCCGTCTCTTCAATCAATAGCCGTCTCCAAGCAACAGCTCCACCGACAGCTGCTCAACATCAGGCATTGGCCTTGGAGTTGGCGTCGTAGTCAGGCTGGATCTCATCTTGCTCGACCACACCGCCACCACCACTCTTGCCAGCGCCCACAGCGAAATTGAAGTCCTCCTTGTTCCAGCAATGTCCGTTCTCAACCATCTCTCCCTTCTTATCACGCGCGAATGGTCTCGCCATCTTCCTCGCCATCGGCGACAACGGCTGCGGCATCTCAACTTGACCCTCAACGGCAGCCTTCTCTTCCTCGCTGGCAAAGATCGCGCCAAGCATCCAGACTCTGGACATCTTCCTCTGCTTCGTGTCCGAGATGTGGATCCGGAAGTTGTTGGCGGATGGAAGCACATGGTCGCCGTAGGTACGCTGGATGACGCAGCGGAACCCCCTGATCAAGTCGCCGAACGTGACGCCGTGAGGGTTCCTGATTTTGGCACGGTAGTGATCGTCCGGGTACTTGCATCCGTTCCCTGCGCGGCGGCGAGGGGTCTTATTTGGATTGAAATGGATGAGGAACTCCACTGCTGGCGTTGGTGGCTGAGTGAGAAACATGCTGTGGACGATCGAGTCGGCTTCGGTGCGGGCGAGGTTGGGGCTTTGAGTGAAGCGGACTGTCTCGCAGGTGCGCGCGCGGTGGCCCAGAGGTGGACGGCGAGCTTCCTCTTCGGTAGTGAAGAGAAGTGGGTTGAGGACTGAAGGCCGCATGACAGATTGGCGTCTGGTCCATGTCTCTCCAAAGCGCGTGCAGTCACCAGGGACGTGAGGTCGAAGTACTTTGCTGCCGTTGTCAAAAACCCAATAGGGCTCGGACTTGGCACTGCGCATGAATGTCTTGATCTGCAGCTTCGGAGAGGTGTCGATAGTGGCCTTGAAGTGCTTGCTCACTCGGCGATAGGCAATGAGATCAGCGAGTGGCAGATGCTGTAAGACGCCCTCAAGCAGTTCTTGGGTTTGGATGACTGCGTTGCGGGTGATCGCGGTCGTGATGCCGCGGGTCAGCATGCCATGAGTGCTGATGGCGTCGGCGCGTGGTTTCTGCAAATGTCAGTTCGCGAACAGAAAAGCATTAAGGAGGACAGAAAGCGTACCTTTAAAGCCACGCGCTGGACTGGCTCCTTGCTGGCACTGCGTTTGGCCGGCATCTTCTCAATCTGCTGATGGTGTTGTGACTGAGGAAAAGAGGGGAAGAGGGAAGAGGAAGATTGAACTGCTTTTGAAAGATGTGAGTCGACGAGGTGAGGATTGGAACTCACCTATTGAGTGAAAGCGTTCCTAGACTTACTCACAGTGAATGATGGATTGAGAGTGAATGACATGTTTCCGCTCCAAGTCGCCTTCGTTTTGATTCCTGGGTATCCTATAAAAACAAATGTCGCTGGTTGTTGACAAGCATCAAAATGCCTCCAATCGTCCAGTCGTGCATAACAATATTGAGGCAATGGTTGCGGCGGGTTGATCGAGCTGTACGCTGAAGTGAAGTCGAGTATTCACTGCCTCACTCCAGCAATGCCAAGACCCACGGCTGGCTCTCCCGTAGTCCGTGCTCGCTTTGCCGGTGGCTCTTCACTCCTGTCAACGTTTGCCTTACGAACGGCGCCGAAAAGCTTCGTTTGCTTCATGTTCTTGGGTTGCAGCATACCATTGCCTTTGAAGCTCTCCCGCTTGGCCTGCTGCTCGTGGCTTGACCTCAGCATCTGCGACGCCGCCCGCGATGCTTGCGATACACTGACTTCGTCGTCTTCGATGATGTCGGTCTCGGCTTCACTGTCATTGTCGTTTTCCGATGCAGACACGGTGCCTTCTGACGGTGGTCCCCTCGCGTGCGAGCCTTGCGAAACGGGAAGTGAAGATTGAGTGTAGACGTCTGGGGTGCGCATGGCACTCGTGCGAGGAACCGGCGCAGTCGAGGGAACCTTGAGTGGTTGATGTCGGCTCATTGACGGCGTCTCGTAGTGCACCCTTTGAATGCGCTGCGGTGTCGATGGGAGGCTCGATGTACTATGCATGTTGCGCACATGGCCCTTCTTGCTCGACATGCCACGTGCGGAAGCAGAGCGTGCCGACTCCTGACTTGCCATCTCAGACGCCTGCAGCAACGCGGCGAATGGCTGAGGTTGTGGCTGACTGCTTGGATGGACACGATGGTGGACCGGACTGTAGACTGAACGGGGCGTGCCTTCCAAGTGGTGCGGCATTTGCGGCCGACGGTACTTCTGCATGCGCTCCCTGTTCTCATAGATGCGTTCGCGCATGAGGATAATCTTGTCGGATAGGCTCGCGATCTGGTCATCTTGGCGATTGATGGTGGCTTGACGTGACTCGCTCTCGGCGTGCAGGTCGTTGTTCGCCTCTCTGAGTAGTTGAATCTCACGACACATGTTCTGGTATAGGTCCTTCTGAACAGGAATCATGCCCTCTTGGGCTGGCGAGGGTTGGGGAGTAGCAGCCGCTCTGGCTTGTTCGGCGTGGTGGATGACTTCGTTCTCGTACTGCGCCATGCGCGCTTCAACGGCCATGCGCTCAATCGCAGCAGCGCTTTCTTGCGACAGCATCTGGTACTGCAACTTGTGATGCGCTGCGGACATCTTTGCTTCTTGAAAAGCTGCCTGAAGCTCCGTCACCTTCAATCTCAACTCCTCTGGCGACGCAGCTTCCAACTCAGTAGCGGTCATTGATCCCACCATTCCTCCAGTCAGGCGACTTCGTTGACTATCGCTGGGGAGCTCGATTGTCGGAGGCGGTGTGGATATGTGCGATATGGGCGGGGTCGGCGTGCGAGTCTTTGGGCGACTCGATGATGGTACTTGTGTGGATGGAGGGGGCGTCATGTTGCTAGGCGCATTGTCGATGCGACTGGCCTGGACCTTGGAGACGGCGGCGGCGGTTGATTCTGGGATGGTTGTGTGCGACAGCTCGGGCGTGACAGGCTCGGAGAGATCTGGGGGAGGAATAAGGCTGTCGAGAGGGTCTTGCGACAATTGAGAGTCCATGCTGGCGATCATGCAATGCGCACGATCGTTGCTGTTGGTGGGCGCAGTCGTGGGTTTAATGTTATCGATAGACGCAAGGCACGGTCGCGGTCAGGCAAGGCGGGGTGTTGATGCGCTGCGAGTCGCGAGAATAATGCGACAAAGGGCGAGACGGTCTCGGGAGGGAGGAGGATTGTATGTGCGTTGGGACCGACAGGAGAGGCGGGATTGTGGTGTCGTCGGAAGGCTGGATGGAACAACGTCGGCGTGGTCTCATCAATCAAGATGGCTGGTAGTTAAATGAGGTCGGCGGTCGCGCCTGCCACGCCTAGCAACAACCGCTTCGGCAGTCGGGGAGGCGGGCACTCCCGGCGCTACTGGTCGTTAGAACTTAGACGTTTGGCAGGTGCCACCCCTGACGGGAGCAGATGAAGGCGTGAGACGACGACGAGCCCCCCAGCACCGCGAATCTCCTTTTGCTTTGCCGCAACGAGGATATCAACACGCCTGCCTCTCTGCTCCCGAGTCCCAGCCACCTCACTGCTGCGCAACAAGCGAGCACGAGCGGCGAGCATGGATCCGTCTGCCGGCAAGGCGTCTGCTCTCCCGCGCCCATCCTCGAAGCTGCCCGTGTTCAGCAAGGCACGCCCGGCCCCAGGCTCTGCGACTGCAGCGAACCCACCGCCGCCCAAACAACCAGATCTTCCTGCGGCACCCGCTAAAACTACCATTGGCACTCCTCGCGTGGCCAAACGTGCTTCCTCTGCCACGTTGTCCCGCACCTCTTCCCACACCGCGCCTGCCAAGGAGGTCGCCACTCCCAGCAAACCCGTTACCACGCGCACCAATCTTCCCAATGGCGTGCGAAACTCTGTCAGGGCCTGCACTGGCGGCACCATCTCCTCGCGTGCCAAGTCGCTCAAACGTCCATCGTCGACGAGTTACGCAAGGCCGCCCATCAACGCAGACGAAGGAGAGCAAAACGATCGACTGAGCTCACTCGACAGTTTTCGCTCTGCCTCGCGTCAAGGACTCCGATCCGCGTCCGTTGAAGAAACCCCCTTCGATGGTCAAGATGATGCCGACGTACCTGTCGAAGACACCAATCGCTCGCGAGCGTCAAGGCCGTCTTTATCCGATCGAACCATTGAGAGCTTACAATCCCTGCCGTCGACGCCTAAGGAGCGTCGAAGGTCGAGCTTCTTCAATCCAATCGAAAGTCCAATGGGACCTCCGCCGCGGCCAGCATCCAGTCTTAGTCGGAATGGAAGCAGCAACGGCAGCAGGCCTGGGACTAGTGATGGCAACTTCGCCAAACCCACTAGTAGATCTAGTTCTCCAGCAAAGAGGGCTCCTGCAACTGCCCAGCCATCGTCGAGGACGACGTCGAGAGTGCCTAGCATCAGCTCTACTACCTCGAGCCGACGAAGCATCAGCGGCAGCTTTACCAGCAAATTGCAGGGCGCCAAATCTTCAGTGACCGGGAGCTCAATTCCTGGCAAGAAGACGACTGCATCGACTGCAAACGGCCACATAGCCAAGCCATCTCTAGGAAGCAAGGCAACACCCACAACAACACGTGTAGCCAAGCCAAAGCCATCACTCGGAGTTCAGCCTGCAGCTGTGAAGCGCTCCGAATATAGCAGCAATACATCAGAGAACGCAGCAGAGGAGCCAAAACGAGTCGTGTCGAACTCATCCGCAGCCTTACGTCAACAGATTGCTGCAGCAAAGGCAGCGGCGAGGAAAGAGAAAGCCGCCGTCAAGCATGATTCGCCACAGGGAGTCCACACCGGCGATGATGATGGCAACTTCGAGTTCGACTTGCACGCCGACCCTTTCAACCAAGCTCCCAAGGACGAGAAGCATGTCCTTCGAAATCGCATTAACACAGCTCGCATGGACGGCAAGCTCAACATTGCGGCCATGAGTCTCAAAGAGATCCCTGAAGAAGTTCGAAAGATGTACGACGCTGCCGCAATGGAGGAGAGCAAGGTAAACTGGGCGGAAGTCGTCGATTTGACCAGATTTATTGCAGCCGACAACGAATTCGAACAGCTCGGCGACGACGTCTTTCCGGATCGTTCGGCAGAAGAATTGACCGCAGACGAGGACGGCCAAGGCAACCAATTCGGCGGCCTGGAACTGCTTGACCTACATGGCAACTCATTGCAGTCAATACCATTAGGTTTGCGGCGGCTGGAAAGATTGACCAGTCTGAACCTCTCACACAACAAACTGGAAAACTCTGCGTTGGATGTCGTTGCTCAGATCAAGACCTTGAAGGACCTGAGGATTGGACACAATAGCCTCACCGGAAACGTTCCAGCGACCATTTGCGATCTCCCATCCCTAGAGGTATTGGACTTACAAGCCAACAAGCTGCTTGGACTGCCAGAAGCACTTCGAGAACTTGTCAGCTTGAGGGTGCTGAATGTATCAGGCAACCAGCTTACCGCTCTACCCATGGAAGCTATACAGCAATTGCCCCTTACCGAGCTGGATGCCAGCAGCAACGCTCTGATTATGAGTCTTGTGCCTCTGGGCGGTCCGAGTGGACACCCTACTCTCCAGGTTCTGAACGCTGCAAATAACTCCTTAGCAGCTCTGACGTTCTCTGAATCGTTGGACATGCCACAGCTGCGGACGTTGAACGTTACGAACAACCATCTGACGGTACTCCCTCCTGTCGCCGGATGGAGCGAGCTTATAACGTTGACTGCCGGGGATAATAAGATCTCAGAGCTTCCTCAAGGATTCACCAGTCTGCGGAAGCTTCGAAATGTCAACCTCTCGAGTAACGATATTCGTCTGGTAGATCCTGAGATTGGACGAATGGAGAGCTTGGAGTCGTTGATACTTGCATCAAACCCGCTGAGAGAGAAGAAGTTCTTGACTATGACGGCGGCAGACATCAAGAGAGACCTGAAGTCCAGACTCGCGCCTCTCGCATCGGAAGCAGATGACTATGCTGACGAAGAGCCGACCAGTCCAGTGACAGTCATCGGCGACTATGAGAGACCGGCGTCAATGTGGTCCTTGAAAGCCAATGGCGTGCTCGACCTGGCTTCGAGGGATCTGTCCGACGACCTATCGCCCACCTTGGGATCCTTCCTCAACAGCAACGAGGTCAAGCAGATGCTGCTACAGTCGAACAAGATCACGTGTATCCCTCCTGCGCTATGGATGGGTCAGGAACTCCGGGTTTTAGACTTATCCGACAACGTTATGAGCGCAGACTACCTCTCGGATGAGCTACTTCTCCCATCGTTGCAAGAGTTGAACTTGAGCAGGTGTCGTATCTCCTCGTGGGAGCCCCTCACATCACAACTACAAGCGCCGAATCTGCGAACGTTAAATATCGCCACGAACCGGCTCGCGGGCGCCTTACCGGCCTTGAGATCGTTCTATCCCCAAATGACGACGCTCTATGCCAACGACAACAGAATCACAACAATAAGCGCAGAAGCTCTGCGTGGGATTATCACCGTCAACCTAGCCAGCAATGACATTGAGCAATTGCCCGCCGAGGTCGGTCTACTGTGGGACGAAGGGTTGAAGAACTTCGAAGTTGGGAGCAACGCTTTCCGTGTCCCCAACTATAGGCTGCTTGAGAAAGGGACCGAAGCCACGCTTCGGTGGCTCAGAGATCGCCTGCCGGCTGGGGATAGGACCGAGGGAGAGGGAGAGGCCTGACTAGATGACTGCGTTGAGGACGAAGATGAAGAGCAAGACGACGGCTGGCCCAGTGAGTGGGTTCGCGAGTGTTTGAGGACAGGAACGGTTGGATGAGGCATGATTGTATTCAGGACATGGCGGCATGGATTGGGCAATGGGTATTTGCATTGGTCAGCGTTGTTCATTCTCGTATTCCTGTACAGATGATTTAAGCAAGCGTTTCTCGAAACAGAAGGACCTCATCCAAGCTTATGAAGGGCTTGCTAGACTCTCAGTCTTTTGCGACAAACTTGGGGATCGTTGCAATCCCCAACTTTGTCGTCAACGATTGAGAGTGCAACGGGCAGTCGAGTGCCTATAGTCATGACCTCGTTTGGAGAACGCTCGTCTACCACTTCAAGCGGAAGATGAGGTATGATGGAGTTCTGGACATGGCGGCATGGACTGAGCAGTAAATGGTTGGCATTGCGTGTTCAGCGTTCTTATTCTCGTGTCTGCGGACGGATGATTCGGACAAGCGTTTCTCGAAACACAAGTACCTTTTCCAAGCCATTGAAGGGCTTGCTGTACGCTCTTGATCTTTTGCAAGAAAGGTGGGGATCGTTGTGCATACTAGCACTCCTGAATCGGTTTGAATTTGCGTATCTCCCTGTAGCTAACCCCTTGCATGGCACGGCATGATCGGAGCGGTTCTTCCAGTCGAGGATGAGCGGCCTCACGTGTGTGTGTAAATGTTTGGTTGGAGAGATCGCCAGGCGTCCCCTGCATTGTGCAAGCCTGCAAGGCTCGATCCCACTTTGAGCAATCGGCAGCAGCGTTCCGCTTTCCCCGATATCAGAGACGACGGATGCGCGTGAGATGATGGACCGTTGAAAACCACACTCCTCCCGCCCGCTGCTGCCCAACCTCTGGTTCTGCGAGACGAAGACAATAACAACAACAAAACAACAACGAAGACGACGACGATTACAAGGGAGAGGGCAGCAAGTTGGGCCGGGAAAATACGATAGCTTGGCGGCGGGCAAGGATAGGTGATTGCTCTTGGACCGGGGTGGTTTCACGACACAGCACAGAGCACATTGCCATCTCGCACTCTCTGCTTGCTTTGCAGCCCATGACTAAGGAGGAAAGTGTATAAGAGCAGAAGGACCTGGAGCGGAGGGCCCCGTTTGTCGCAAACAGACAGCTTGCGTCCACAAGAGGCGGGCAGGTGGAGAGATGAGCAGGGGAATTGACATCACGGCGGTCTGTGAGCGTCTCACGTTGCACCGCAGGCGCGCGCAATAATCTCCAGCAGACGCGGCCGGGCGTGCAAGTGGAAGTCGGAGAGGGCATTGGGAGAGCTGGTGACGGGATGCCGCATATCGCGGAGCAGCAGCGTGGCTTCGAGCCGGAGCACATGCTGTCGGTTGCGGAGGCCATCAAGGAGGCCATGGACACCACCTCGCCGCCGCGGAAGTCCAAGTCTCTGCGGAGAGGTCGACCCAGTGGAGAGCTGCCCGAGCCGCATCTGCCTCTCAGGAAGTCTTCAGCACATGGGCGGATCCAGTCGAGGAAAGGACCAGTCCCCAAGCCGCTGTTTGCGCCGCCGCCCATGAACTCCGCTCAGCAACACCACATCCAGGTGCGAGGCTTCACCCCGAGTCCCGTCCAGCCGCCAGGACCCCACATCGACAGCTTCACGGCCAGCTCGGAGCATGCCTTTGCGGGAAGGGAACCTAGGAGACAGTTCAAGCCGGCCTTGGATGTGTTGGAGGATCAGCAGCAAACGGTGCTGCAGTACGCCGAGATGAGGTCGCCGGCCTACCCGGAGCACGAGTTGACTCGACCGCCTTCGAGTCCATTGCATCCTCCATACTCGAGTCCCATGTCCTCGCCGAAGAAGAAGGGTAAAACGCTGAAGAGCTCGAGGAGTGTTGGGGAGGGGTTGAGGAGTCTGCGGCATAAAGTGTCCAACAAGCATCACAAAGATATGAACGGGAGGTTGACGCCGGATAGCTTCAACACAGCAAGGCCGAGTCCGAGGGCAGAGGATGAGATCCGAGAGAGCTTTCGCAGCGCATTGACAAGTCACTCGAGCCTGGCACATACGAGCACGAATACCACGCACACGAGTGTGAGTTCGAGGGCGGAAAGTTTTGTCAAAGTGAGAAGGGAGGATTGGGATGAAGGAGGGTTGACGGATGTGGACATGAGTGTGGAAGATGCGATCGGGATGTATGAGAATGGGTTCGAGAGTGCGGCAGGGAGTGCGAAGGGGAGTCTGGATATCAGGTCAATACGGTCTGCGGATGTTGGGAGGGCGACGCCTGAAGTGCGATCTATCAGATCTTTACAGATGGAGAGACCCTCGTCACAACCGCACCCGGCACCCCAAGCGCCCAAGCCGATGTTGTCACAACCCTCGACACCCACCAAGAAGCGACCGAACGCCGCCCATCGCCGAAGTCAGAGTGCCAGCATCCTAATACTCGGAGTCCCACGATCTGCTCGACCTGGCGTGAGTCCGAGTCCAAGTCTTCGCGCACCTGAAGCGCCATTCGCTCAGAACCAGCGAACTTCCATGCAGATTGTGTGCAATGAGCAGTCGAGGCCTGGCACGGGAGCTGCCATGGCGAGTTCGGATGCCGTACCTCGTGATCGCTACGGCTTTAAGAAGGCATCCCAGCATGTGACGGTCGAGAAGTACGACGAATGGAACAAGCATTACAGCCGCCACATCGAGCGTAGGTCGAAGAAGTGGCACGCGCTGATGCGGTCGTACGGACTGTCTACCTCTCCGGCCATACGCTTCCCTCCGAAATCCGACAAGATCAAACGGTATGTCCGGAAAGGCATACCCCCCGAGTTTCGAGGTGCTGCATGGTTTTGGTACGCTGGCGGTCCAGGCAGGCTTGCCAAAGAACCTGGGTTGTATTGGGAACTGGTCGAGAAAGCGAAGCCGGACAAAGGGTTTCTCAGCAGCAACGACCGCGAACACATCGAGCGGGACCTCCACCGCACATTCCCCGACAACATCCGCTTCAAGCCCGATCCGAGCACGATGATGGACGCCCAAGCCGGCGCAGGAGGCGGCGACGACCCCAACGCCTCCCCCGAAACCATAAAGAAACGCCGCGCGACCAAAGAACCTGAAACGCCCATTCTCAAATCCCTCCGCCGCGTCCTCCAAGCCTTCGCCATCCACAACCCCTCAATCGGCTACTGCCAATCCCTCAACTTCATCGCCGGCCTCCTTCTCCTCTTCCTCGACGAAGACGAAGAGAAAGCTTTCGTCCTCCTAAACGTCGTCACATCCGTCCATCTCCCGGGCACCCACGGCGTCGCCCTCGAAGGCGCCAACGTCGACATCGCGGTCCTCATGTCCTGTATTAAAGACTCCCTCCCACTGGTCTGGAACAAGCTCGACGACAAAGGGGGAATGATGGGCGGGATAGGACCCGCCGGAGGCAACCTCCGCCTCCCGACCGTCAGTCTCGCGACGACGGCTTGGTTCATGTCGCTCTTTGTCGGGACTTTACCCATCGAATCCGTGCTCCGGGTCTGGGACTGCTTATTCTTCGAAGGCAGCAAAACCCTCTTCCGCATCGCGTTGGCAATCTTCAAAGCCGGGGAACCACAAATCGTCAAAGTCAGCGATCCTATGGAGATTTTCCAGGTCGTGCAGACGATTCCTAGGGGGATGTTGGATGTTAATAATTTGATGGAAGTCTGTTTTCGGAGACGTGGGGGTTTTGGCGGTGTTAGTCAGGGGTTGGTTGAGAGGAGACGGGCGGAGCGGAGGAGGATTGTGAAGGAGGGGGTGGAGGAGGCGGCGATGGATGAGGGGGCGTTTCAGAAATTGAGGGGACGGTTGAGGAGGCAGACTGGGAAGGTATGAGAGTTGTTGATTGCTTTGTGAATCTGTGAGCGTTCTGTGGCATGCACGGCTGGGGTTTTATTGAGTTTGTGGGCGTGATATTTTCCTCTTGGATACTGGCTGCTGAGGTGTTTGACCTTGGAGGCGATGGGGACAGAAACAGGACGACTTAAGCAGTGATTAGAGCTTCACAGGACTGACAGAGAGAGTACGATAGAGTACAGTCAAAATACTAAGATGTCTGGTAAAATGCCAAAGACTTGGGGTATCACTTCTACAATCGAAATTGAAACATCGCTGAATTTACAGCCTCTCGTCATCATCTCGGCGACTGCTGCTCCCCGCTCGTCCTCTTCGTCTGCGCATGCTGTCCCGTCGACCAGGTCCCGCAGAATCCAGACTGGTCCCGATACCCGAGTCAAAGAAATCCACGTCCTCTTCATCTTCATCATCTGCTTCAGCGGCCTTTGCCACAGCTTCAGGGATCAAAACCGCCCCTCCATCATCCAGTCCCGGCTCCTTCTTAATTACGGGCCCAGGACTTTCGTATTTCAGCGGCGGCTGTCCACTCAATGTAGGGAACTGCCTCTCCGTATCCGACAACTGGACTTCGTCATCCTCGACTTCCCGCTTGACATTCTCCGCCACTTCGTGCACTTCCTCGGCTTTCTCCTCCGGATCCCGTTCTCTCGCTTCGCGGAAGTAGAACGCCAATGCCACCCACGCCAGGCCCGCGAAAAGCATCTCTGTGATCCAGAAGGCGCCGATGAAGACTAAACCTGACAGTATGCGATAGTTGTACATTATCCATCGTAAGCCGCGAAATCTCGCCCTAAAACGAGCACGAGCGGTATAGATCTGCATTCGCGAGGAGGCCTGTAGTTCGAGGTGCAGAGTGCTGGGAACGTTTCTCAGGCCTTTGGCGAAAGAAATGCTTTCGAAGATGGGGAGTTTGAGGGTGTTTTCTTCGGAGCGGAAACCGATCAGGTACCAAGGGAGTTCGGTGGCTTTGTGGATCAGATCGACGTATGGCGATCGATATGGCAAGATTGCTGGACGGCGAGATGTTGCCAGAACGAGGTTCGGGTCCATTGATGACGAGGTAGCCGAGATGTCTGCTCGTAGTGGAGCAATGATGTTTCCACTCGTAGAGGTTCCTTCTCCTTTCTCTGCGGGTGCGTAAAGGTTCACTTCCACCATGAAGTTTCCAGCGTCTTCGTTCTCCCGCGTGCGCGGCATGTCCAGCTCAATCCAGACATCGTAGCCCTGCGCACTCACAATATCTGGAGCGAGAGATGCGGTGCCGTATGGGTAGGGATTGGAGGTTCGGTGGGGCGTGTGTTGCGTGAAAACGCTGTCGAATTGCAAGTGGATGGTGCGCTCGAAACCGATGCGGGGAATGTAGGACCAGTAGAAGAGCACATAGGCGGCGATGGCGTAGAGGAGGAGGATGAAGGCGGTGATGAGGGTGAGAATGGTCGTCAAGTAGGCGCGGAGGGCGGGGCGGGAGATGAATGGCGAGATGGGTTTGAGGAGGGCAGACTACACACGTTGTTAGATGAGGATAAGTTGATTAGAGTTGGCGGCGTACTTTGATCGTGGACAGCAGGAGAGGAATCAGCCCCCGCCGCTCATCGTCCATGTCATCGTATTTGCGTCTGGAGGGCATGATGCCGCCGTTGCTCCGGCCTCATGGTGTTTGTTTGGAGGATGAAGTGAGGTCGCGCTGCGGTGACCTCATCAAAGCGCGCTCGGACCCCACGCTCACATGGAACTTTTGGCAGGAAAGTCAACTCGACCTCAACTCACTTCTCACTCACTCAACTTTCAAAACTGCATCAATACCAATGCTTTCTCGCTGCATCTGAGCAGAACCCTCTCTTCTGACTTGCGATCAACGGTGGCCCCATCGCACTTGGCTTGATGTGTGCTCCTGGCGCCAGTTTAGACTCTAAATCGAGCCTAAATTGCGCCCTGTTTTAAGCCTAGCGCATTCCCGCCGACCTCACCTCTTGCACTCTTGCATCTCTCACTCAACCCAGAACTTGTTGAGCACTATCACCCCAGTGGACAAAGTTGTCCTGGAGGAATGCGTATTGATGCATGTTCTTTGGTGACATCCAGCAGTCGTAGCTCTCCAGATGGGGCCAATGCCACGCCACGATCTTCTTCGCTGCGGCTGATGAGGGAGGCACAGCATCACACAGGCGTTTATGGCCCCATGCCCTCATTTGATCGCTTAACCTTAATTACAGGGGCTGCTAACCTCTTCCTTTCAGTATAGAATGCGATAAAATGCTCATCCCGATGCAAAGTTGCGTACGTATATACATCACACGCATCCGCGCACGCAGCAGAGCAGAGTGACCTACCTATCAGGATTTCACTCCAACCACAACCAATTCGCAGTAAGTAATAAAACGGCACGTGAACACATTTGATTTATCAGGCTGATTAAGCGCATGGAATCGCCAATATAGCACGGTGAACGGATTCTTGTTGTTGTCTCGCGTGGCTCGGGAACGAACTGTCGTCTTACAAATCTCAGTTCGCCATAATATTCTTTGATGCGCTCCTAATACGCAGATTCGCTATCGCTTCTGCAACATCATCGGGATACTCGACAAAAATCCATGGACACCATTCTTCGGGATGGTGCAGGCGACTCGTTACTCAACAACACAGATCAGACCTACGAACTTCTCAGGCGTCCGCTTCGACACCTTGCTCGGAAGAAACATAAACCAGATGATGCGATCATACCGATAGATGCTAAACATCGCGATGGCCTTGGTCGTGTTCTTCGCCGGCCACCTGCTCCTCGTGCCGATGGCCATTTCCTCGATCCGAGAGACGGTAAACTCGCACCACTTATTGTGCAAGACAGCAAGTCTCTGTACGACCCAACGCCATGGGCCATCGAAGTTGTGTATTGGATCTACAAATCCGTTATTCGATCTGGAGATGGTGACGACTCAGCGCTGCAAGGCCGAGGAGGATGGGCAGCTGTGATCCTGAAGATCGTTCCGGGAAGCCTAGCGTTGGCATTTCTGGTGAATGAGTGCGAGCTGTCTCTCTCTATTCATTTTGCTGACAACTGTGTAGCTAGTTCTGCCGACCCACTTGGGCGGCGCAGTGCGGAATAATGGAGACTACGATTCAATCGTGTATCGTGAATGGCTATATCCACGCTCGGCTCGTAACAAAAGCGAAGACCAGTCTTCAAGCGAAGAGCTCAGCACACAAGCATCGGCCTCCGCCAGTGGAGTATCATTCTCTGACAGAGCGTCAACAGCAGTGATTTCCACCGCCGAGACGAGACCATCGATATTACCAGATGCTGACATGCTTGGGACGGAGCTTGGGCCCCGCCATTTGTGTTTCATCAAAACCAATCCCTCCACTGGCCAGACCTCTCACGAATCACTCAGTGTCAAAGAGTACATGCAGCGTACGAATTCTTCGGTCGAGCCAAACTTCATCTTCGTGTCGTACACACGCAAACAATTCTGCGTGGCGACGCCCGAACAGTTGCAGAAATGGAAGCTTCCTCCAAACGAATACGATGACAAGATGCGCATGTCTGCACTGGATCGTCAGACACTGTGCAATTTCGGATGTTTGATCGCCCGGGAAGCAGGTGTACCAGCCTTTTGGATTGATTTCGAATGTCTGGTGCCAGACCAAAGAGCAGGCGAGAGTCATGACACCATGGAGGAGGTGTATCGTATCTGCGACATTGTTCGTGTGGCCCACTCGATGGTCATCGTACGAGGTCCGCCAGTCACAAATAAGCTGCAGGTAATGGATGCACGTGGCAAGTCAGCTTCACTGAAGCAATATGGGAGTCGCCTCTGGACTCTGCCCGAAGCGTTACTTTGTCCAAATCAGACCATCGATGTCTATACGGCTGGTGAGATTGAGCCCGAGAGCTTGTTGAAGAGGAGACTGGCGGCGGCTGCTTGGGACGATGCGATGGAGATGCGACATTTGCTGGACCACTACCAAGGATCACTGGACTTGACCCCTTTGGAGCTCTCGAGCATAGCATTGGCCGGCCTCATGCGTCGACAAACGGATGTGAACGGGATCTTATCGGACATGAAGACTACGGGCGATGCCTCTCATTCTCTCATGGGACTACTGCGTCGACGGCCTCTGGTCAACAAGAGAGATGGCGATTTCGAAGCATTTGCCCGACTATCGCTTGCCAACGACAGCGACCAACTACTCGAGAGGCTCATCTGTTTCCTCCCGCCATCGCCTCGTAGCCCCTGGTACGAGATGCAAGATTCTTGGGGAGTCAAGCTGTGGGACATTGAGCCCCACTGCCAAATTGCAGGTATCGTGGACAACCGTACTGTCACTCTTGATGGTGCTTATGGCGCGAGCATCGAGTGGTACGAGCTCAAGCAAGTGGCATTCTTCAAGCGGAACACCGCTGGAAGGTCATTGGCCGTGGTAGCCGTGCGATCCTTGCCCGCCTACGTCGTAACGGGTGTTGGCCTTCTCGCGGGAGGGCTCGCCTCTATGGGTGACCTCTCCATGAGCGATCCGAATGCTTGGCCAAACAATCTCTTTGTCCTGCTCGGTGCTATCATCCTCGGACTTTCGGTTCTCCTCGCACTCTGTACGCCTAGAATCCTCATGGGTCTCTATCGTGGCAAGTTTTGGTCCACACAAGCCTGGTTCTTCGGTATGCGCGGCGTCCCCGATCTTGGTCAGGTCGAGAAGCGCTTATTCGGCTTCAACTGCGGTCGACTGAAATGGAGCGCGAGCGGAAGTCGGCTGTCGAGACACAGGAACGTGGACGGCGAGTGCATCGGCCTGCCTCCTCGAATCGACGAGGCTGCCGAAGATGGTACGGAGCTGTTCACGATCATAGACACATATACCATGTCAGCGACTGCCTTTTACGCGAAATCGCCGCCATCTGTTGCCATCATCTGCGGCCACGAGGGCGGTATGCAACGTGCTTTGCTGTGCTCTTACGACTGGGCAACGCAAACCTTCTGCCGCGAGACTGTGTTGAGAATGAGAACAATGGTGCTCCAACGTATGACGAGGTTGGACAGATTCAGATTCTGCTTGAACAAAAGTGAGAGAGACAATGCTTAAGGCCCGGTACCTTCCTTTTCGGGGATAGCGGCAGGGATCCCTCAACGACACCTCTTCCACAGATGCGACTTCGTGAACACTTTCTCAACGACCCTGTCATCATTGGCCGCCGACGACCCGGAAAATCTAGTACGTGCTACTGCAAATTGATTCGGATCATGCCGCGCGATCAGAGAACGAGATCCACTGTATCGGCGTCAAGCACGCCTTATTTGCATATCGGTCACCACACGTTTGACTTTGCCAAATCACGTTGACCGCGGCTCTCACGGCTGGCCAAAGAATTCATGATGGCCTATTTGAGTGGAAAATATGCTAAGCGATGACCCGAACAGAACGATTCACTCCATGAGAAGACGATGTGGAGGACTAAGATGGCGTCATCTTTAACTCCGGAGACGTGATGCAGTCAAGCTGCAGTGCGCGCAGAACTGGAAACGTCGAACAACGTAGTGGGTCACTTGCATCGAGGAAATTCATACTGATTAGCAACTAATAACGACTTTGATGACTGGAAGAAAGCTTCAAGTCACCATCGGCAACGCTTTCAAAGAAGTTGAAAGCCCAGAAGTGTCAATATCGATTCGGGATAGGGAGACGCCAATCACGAGGCTGGAGGAGAGTGCAAGGCGAGAATACGCCTACTCAATGTCACTCTCAAGCGCCTCGCTCACGTCAAAGACTTCTGACGTGTGACTGGCGCCACACACCCGGAACGTGCGATCGCATCTCCTTGGAGCAGGATCTGGGAACGCCACATTCTGCAAGTCAACAGACGTTTTGGACCACGGCCTATCCTAAACGGGTCCCAACAGTGGAGGCCCTGTGCTATGCAATTGGTGATGGGATCATATACAGCTCCAAGCACGACATGAGGTTGAGAAACTCAAACCCCCAAGAGTCGAATTCCCAAAGCCAATAAGCACCCGTGGCCACCAGCGAAGCTTCTGCGTTATGCTTAGTTCTCGCGCAGTAATCCAAGGAACGCGATTGGCAAGGACTCTCTTGGATCGATCCGCAATTATTGCTTACCATCGTGTCGTCCTGGTCTCGTCTGCATCGGGAAACACTGTGGAAATATGGCTTCTTTGAATGGTGACTCTTACCGGCATGAGACAGGAAGTACTTCTGATACGGAGCTTCGCCCGCAGTACACGAAGGCTTGGACTCATCCGCCAACGAGATGTCTGACATACATCCAGTATACCATCCCTCTTTGCCTCCGAGGGGTGTGCTGGCTGGCTGGCTGGCTGGCTGTCGAGCGCTGAAATCCGCACCATCGCATCAAACTTTGGCTCACGTTGCAACACTCTCGTCGCTCGCACCTCATATGGACGGTAAAGCCGGTACATCTGCACATACGGCTGGCCCAACGATAACGCAAGATTGTTCAGCATTGGCAACATTCGAGCTATGGGTCACTGGCGTCCTCGTTCTCTTGCCCTTCACTTGCCTCGCCGACGATCTTTCCCGGGTATGAACTTTCTCGCACCTGGTGGCGTCGCAGATCCCATGGCGAACACAGTATGTGAATGAGTGCATTCGCACTGCTCATGCGGCTAAGGGTTCCGGTACCCTGCGTCTGTTCGTCAAGAAGAAAAGTCTGAATAGCTTGACTGAACTATCACTGTCCTAGACGAATGGAGACATATCAGCTGTCGATCATACGAAAAGGCAGGAGCTGATGCACTCGCGGATGGCAGCAAACCGAGCACAACGACCTTCAGGCCAAGTATAAATAACCCCTTCTTGACCCATCTGACCTGTATCCTTCTCATCATCAAATCCTCGACTCGCAATCTCCCCAACCCCTGACATCATGAAGACGTCTCTCTTACTTGCGTCTGCACTTGGCGCGACCGCTTTCCCTCACCTCAAGAATGGCGTTGAAATGAAGATGGAGGTACGCGAGGTTCTCGACAACTCAGCACGCCGCAGCCTGGTCAGTCGCCAACAGGATGCCCTGGGCATTTCAAAGGCCGAGAGCAACTGTGGCACTCGGCTCTGCCCAACCTTTGATGGCAAAGGTAGAACCCCTCTCAAGCATTTTTAAGTAGGCTTGACTGCCCTAACACTTTTGCAGATCAGCTTGTCTCTGTCAGTGGCGAACATCAATGGATCGCTCCTGGTCCGGGAGACATCCGAGGGCCATGCCCAGTATGTGATCCTACTGATGTTTCCACTTTATTCAGGTAGCTAATTCAGTGACAGGGCCTCAATGCTGCCGCCAATCATGGCTACCTGCCCAGAAATGGTATTGCCTCGATCGAGCAGACGGTGTCAGGTCTTGGTGCACTGTACAACCTGGGGCCAAGGATCTCCGCGGTTCTTGCCGCATACGCTATCGCCGTTGATGGCAACGTTGTTGAAGGGGTCTGGTCTATTGGAGGTCCTCTACCAAAGGATGACCTGACTGGTAAGATCAATCTGCGCCGCATATCCGATGCACAAGCTGACTGACTGCGGTACAGGTGCCCTGCTCGGCACTGGCCAGGGTCTCTCGTACAGTCACAACAACTACGAAGGCGACTCTTCCATTGGCCGAGGAGACGCCTACATCAACAACGGAGACGCTCATTCTCTCAATGTTACCCGTTTCGAGCAGGTCTACGACATTGCTGTCAAAGATGGCTCTAACCGATACACGCTCGACAAATTCCGATCTAAGTTCGAAGAGGCACAGGACGAGTCCATCGCCAACAACCCTTACTACTTCACTGGAGCATTCTCGACAGTCGTGGTCGTCCCTGCAGCCTACAACTTCGTCATCAACCTTATGAGCAATCATAGCGCTCAGGAGCCATCCGGTTATCTCGATGGGTACAACTTCAAGTCTTTCTTCGGCGTTGCAGGAGAGCCTGGAAGCTTCAAGTGGCTGAAGGGCCAAGAGCGCGTGCCTGAGAACTGGGTAAGCACGGAGAATAGCTGTCTGTCTTGAGACAAAGATTGCTGACGAGTTCTCTCCAACAGTACCGTCGTCCGTCTTATGCTCCATACGAAGCGCAAGATGTCGTTGGTGATGTTGCTATCGGATACCTTGCTGTACGTTTCTTCCGGCCCATATAATGCTCAGATGCTGATTGTCTACGCACAGTACCCTTCCACCTTGAAGTTTGGCGGCAATACCGGCAAAGTGGTGAGTATTTTCCTGCCATCTATAACACCGAAAGTTCTGACAATCGTGCTCAAGAACACCTTCACCGGTCTGAACGTTGCCAATATCTCAGGCGGCATTCTCGACGCCAACACCCTCTTCAAGGGCGACAACTTTGCGTGTTTCGCCTTCCAGCTGCTCCAGCAAGGCATTCCCAACTTTCTGGACAACGCCATCAACGATTTGGCCCCAGTCACCAATCTCATCAACAAATACGTTGGACCTATTGTTGGCGGCTTGAGCTGTCCTGAGCTTGGCAAGCTGTCGATTGGTCTATTCGATCAATTTCCAGGATACAAGTACAGCCCGACAGGCCCAGACACCAACTACTAGTCAGGCCGAGCCTTGACGATAATCGCCGACAGTTACGTGAGAGTCAGCAGAAAGGAGGGAGGCTTGGCATAGACCTCCTTGAAAGTAGAGCACATTCGTTGTAATGAGAGCGGATCAAAGGTCGATGCACATCGAGCGAATGCAGAGCCATCGTAACCTTAGAAAAGTATAGAGCTAGAAACAAAATGTCACCAGATAATGACGCCTGAGCGCACAATGATTCAGTAAAGCCACTTGCTCAATCAAGGCCGCCTTGCAGTGGATGTCCGCCGAACGGCTTTCCCAGGATGTGACTGCGTGTGAGTATGAATCTGAGATCACAAGTTCACAGATGGTGGTGTAGATGATGTTGTCGATGGCACCCTCCTTCTTCCGGTCAAACAGTCAGATCAGCTCTCTCCGCGAGAATAAGCGACTCTGAGCTATTGGATGTCTTGTTGCGCTCTTTGCTCTCGTTCAAAAATTGGGGATGGCTGGAGACATCTTCCAGTTTGATCTCATTCAAAAAGAAGGTGGCTGGCAACGACAGGAAGCCGCAATTGGCCGCTTCAAGAAGGACGCCAACGGCTGTCGAAAGTCTATCTTGGAAAAGCTCCTCGTATTCTCGACATCACCTCAAACTCAAACGTGGCCCCCTTCGTATTTGTGGACTCCCTAAGCAACTACATTTCGTTCTACCTCGCCCGTGGTATAAGGCTGCATTCAGCATCTATTCTTATTCTTGGAACAGGTCAACTCGACCTACATCGCAGACGAGGTCAAAGAACGGCGCACTACTACCGAAGAGTGATTTAGTAGCACCCAATAAGGCAATGCGCGACATCGCTCGACTCAACTGCGGAAGCTCCGTTTTCAGAGTTTGACGCGCAATGCGATCCTGTTCCCAGCTTCTACATCGTCGACTCTGCCATTATCGCTACCATCACGCCAGAAGACACCTCATCTTAAGCCGAGACGCGGACTACAGCCCTTCTGCTGGTCTGCCATCGCATTTCCTCGCTCGGCGGCGACGATGAGCTCGTGCGGAGAATGAGATCATCTAGCTTGGAAAGACTATGTACACGCCCTTTCTGGAGACGCTTGCGATCTGCCTGCTCTTGAAAACTGCGGTAGCAGCCAGTCATGATGGTGAGCATGATAGATGTCTTCGATTGTACAGATTCTCACCACGTCTTCAGGTGTAGCTGGAGGACCGCAGCCAGACTCGGCCCCCGGGCTGGGACATTATATTCTTCATGGACTCGGACGAGTGTTTTCTGGAGCGGCGTCTCCATCATCTCTTGGATCTTCGTCCACAATGACCTCCTCGCCAACCTCGGCACCAACGACCCTCTCGCCAACGTGGACTGTGTCAGTGCCCTCTGCCAACATCAAATGGTCTAGCGACTTTAAGAGCGAATACGTGAGCCATGCACAGAGCTGCTGGAATGCTTACACGTCTTGGTACGCCACATATCCCGGTTACATATTCTCGCACAGTATTTCGGGCGATACGACCGTGATAGACTCGACCTCTCTTGCAATCTATACAACCAGCTCCACCATCTATCCGACGACCAGCGTTAGCACATATAAGCTATGTGATGGCACTCCGAGGGCTCATTACTCTCCCTCAACCACGGTATTCAACACCACGCTCACGGAGGTCTTCTCCAGTATCATAACCACGACATCTCCAGTGATACCAGATCCCAAGTGCCAGCCAAATCAAGACGACTGTGCAGTCTTATACTATGGTACTAACTTGACTGATTTCCCTGACGACTCCTTTGCCCGAGTCAGACTCTATGGTGCATGTGGCGCCCCTCTGGATGAGGGGTTCCCTTGTCTGGTCCAAGGTGGACCGGTGCAGCTCATGTATTTCCCCGTCACCACCACAGGAGGCGGTCTGTGTGGACCTGGGGGCACGACTGTCACTCCAACGGCTCCATGGACACCTATCACGACGCTAGGAACGACTCTCTATCCAGACTCGGTCTACATATCTTTTGAAACGCTCTATGCTGCTTACCGACCATTTACGGGCCCTGGGGGCGCAGCAGCTCAAATAGGACCCACGTTCTCCAACACAATCATCGGGTTCAAATCGGAGGAAATCTCGACAAATTGCTATGCGACATGGTGGAATCGGACCCAGACATCCATACCAGGCTATGGTCCAGGCACGATGCTGAACTTTGCCGACCTGAACTCTCCAGTGGCAGCAAGCGCATACAAATGCCAAAATCAATGCCTCCCATACTCTGTCGAATTCGAGAATGGAGAATATACCACCAAAACGGTATCCCCGGATCCATGCAAGACCATCTTCGACAATTTCAACCCGCTGCTGGCGGTGCCAACAAGGCTAAAAAGCCTTGTGCCGGAATGGAACAAATGCAAATTCTGGAACCCAAGGCAAGCAAACGTGATTTTTGATCCACCTCTGGCATTGACAGAGGTCCCCTCTGAAGCCCAACCTACGCTGCCGGGATATCAAGATCCTTCTCCTAGCGCAACACAACCGCCACCTCCGGGACCTACGACGCCGGCAGCGGAACAGGATAACCTTCCAACGTCGACAGCTGCCGCAGAACCGCCTCCACCACACCCGGCCCCTCAGACAAGTCCACAGACACAGGGAGGGGTGACATTGCCGAACCAATCGCCTGCCTCGCCGTCGCCGCAAGATCCTCCTTCAGATCCGCCTTCAAATCCTCCTTCAGATCCTCCTCCAGACCCTCCTTCAGACCCTCCTTCGGATGCCCCTTCGGATCCAAGTAGAACCACAGTCATTGCCGGTGGGCAGACGATCATAGCATCATATCCCTCGGATGGGACAAATGTTGCACTTATCGAGGGTCAGACACTGTCACCTGGAGGTCCAGAAGTCACCGTCAACGGACACAAGATCTCGATTGGTGCACACGGGATCGTTGCCGCTGATACCACCACAGCCTCCAATTCCGCCCATGGGACTACATCTGCTCCATCAAAGGAAACGAGGTCGACGACGAGCCAGACAGCTCAAGCAACCTCTAGCCCAACTGCGTCAGCAAATGACAGCGCGGTGCACCAAATCCCATTCATAATTGTACTAATTGTAACGATTTCGACACTGGCGTTCTAGGAATCTCGGAAAATGGGACGATACACATAGACTAATGTTTCAATGCATAATGATGTACATACTCGATTACTCCTTCATCAAGCTCATTAGCTCTCGCCCTCCTTCGACCTTTCGAAGATACTCCTCCGTCCATGGATCCTTGACAGACTTGATCTGGTCGTCTACGATGAGCTTCAGCGCGAATCTGGGCGACTGTCGATATCCAAGATTATCGAAGATGCTGAATTGCCAGCTTCGTCCACAGGAATCGCAACTCGCGGGCTCGAACTCTGGCATGTGGCCCACGGCGGCCATGACTAGATCAGGAAGATCTTCATCGTCAGCTGTCGGTCGTTTCCTGAAGCTCGAGACCACAGCTTCATCGCTGAGGTGAATGTGGTTGCAGATTACAATATCCCTGAGATCGTCGCTCGAAAGGACGCTTCTAACGCTTTCTTCTGTCAGTCCGTCCCTGTCGTCCGTTTGTAGAACTGTAATGCTTCGCTCGATGCTGAGAGTCGCTCCAATATCCCGCATTTTCGGCGCCGAGAACCCCTGGAATTCGTGGTCGACATGAGTACATCTATCCGTCCGGAAGAAGTCCAACGGACGAGGCTCACACTCCGACGCCTCTCGTCTTCGTCTAAGAGATTGCAAATCCTCGCTCCAGTGCGAGCAGATACGAATAGGGGCGGTCGAAGCCAGGCACTTCCGATCCTGAGCGGTTTTGAGTTGCTCGGATGGAGAAAAGTATCGCCGGGGGTGTGCCCTGATGCATGCACTACAAGGCAGCCAACTTGTGCCTGTGGTCTGAGATTCTAGAACTCCTAATCGATCCCGATGAAGTCTTCTCATAACCTTGTATCGTTCCTTCCTCATTTATCAGCGCTTGCCTTGTGAAGCTGGGCTTCAACGAACGCACCTTCGCCAATGCAAAATCCAATCCGTGCTCACTCAACACTGGCCAAAGATCCTCCGCAAACGCCAGATTTCTCAAGTCTACCATTTGGTAGTCGACCGCCTGATACAATGTCCTACAAGTTCGGCCCAGACAGATCAAATCACTCGGATCCAGATAGCCTTCGATCATGCAAAGAATCTCAGCGGGCAAGGCCTGGAGTCTTCTCTCAAACCTCGCGGCCATCCAAACTGCGAAGACGGATGGGATACCTTGTGGCGGCCTTGACTCGATGATCGTCCGGTTCAGAATCTTCTGCTTCTGGTTCACATATGGCGAGTTCATGAGAAGAGGCAGGAAGTCCTCCGAAGTAGCCTGGCGGCTCGAGTGAGAGGCCAGGAACGATGACAGATGTCTTTGAGTCTTGTCCGGTATAGAATCATCCTGCTCCGTCACTGGGTTCTCTCGTTCAACATCCGGACTAGTCGCGTTGCTGCAGCCATCCGAGCAAAGACAGCTGCTGGCAAGGAAGTCCGCCATCCTGAGCATCTCCAACGAGAGGGACCTCATAGAGCCTGATCTCCTCTTGGCAAAGCAGAACGTCCTCATGCAAGCAATACAATAAAGTTGCACACCAACAAAAGATGGCGGTGGCAAGCAGCAGATGGTGGTGGCAAACAAGAGAGACAGCCTTACCTGCGGGTCTTGGAAAGCGGCAACTTAAGTACCAAACCGACCCTCGACCTTGCCCTCAACTCCATCGCCCGCCCATATCGCCCGCCAAGCCAAGGCACAGCATCTCGAAGCAGCTCGCCAAGAGGCGAGGACATAGCATCCAGCAGCAGAGCTACGCCAAGAAGAGGCAAGGCAAACGAGCAACAACCCGCGAGACTGCGAGAGCGTAGGATAAGTAACAGTCTCGCCAAGAATCATACCGCAACAGCAACAAGAGCACACGGGCGATGGCCTTGGCAGATCTGCAAGAACATGAAGTCAAATGCCAAGTATACGCGCTCCGGCTAACGAACGTCTCAGCCGACCTGCCTGTGCCAACGGAGATGAATCTGAATCCAGCTCCGCCGGCCGGGCAATACAGTGCCAAGAGGGCGTGAAGGAACAGGGAACACATGAGCCAAGAACACACATCGTCAGCTCCTGCTGCTCCTCGCAAACGGGATTCGAAATAGAGTTTCGTGATCCTGAACCGCGAGCTCCGTCGACCGGGTACAGACGATCAGGCCAGGCTGGATGAACAGGAAGACGGCACGGTAGGGTTGAAGAAGAGGTGAAGGATACATGCCAGCTGCTTTGTCAAGATGCATCCGCATGACTCCAAGACTCTCAAACTCCTTCACTTCCCGTATATCAAACATCTCGTGATGTCCCAATATACGTACCTCTTTGCTTACGTACTCACCTCACTGTATTCGGCTCCGATACTAGAATACCACGGCCAACAGTCCAAGAACCAACAAAAGCAAAGCACACGTTATCCAAACGTCTATCCCCTCCAAGCTTTCCTAGCCTGCCTCCAAAAATGTGCCTTGTCCCGTCCGCTCGCGCGCAGCCCGATGCAGTATACTCCCTCGACCGCTTGGCGCCAAGGTATTTCCATACAAGATGCCCGCCGTCATCATCGATATATATATCATGAGTAGTCAGCAGGCAAGGCACTGCACAGCCTCCCAAAAGATCACCAGCCCCGCCAAGTAGTCAAGGCGTACACTTGAACGAGACAGCTGAACGAGATAGAGAACCGAAAACGCCAAGCGATTTTGTTTTACTATTCAGAAGTGGGCGTTTCTCAGCTCGGGATTCCAGCGAAGTAGACGCAAGAACTCCACAATGAGCTGAACGAACAACAGCACCGCCCCCAGATCTCCCAAAATTACAACTTATACTCACTGCACCTCCTTGCCATCTTTGATGATAACATCGCCCTCCTCAGGTGCTTTGGCGCCAAGGTAAGCCGTCATCTTCTCTTCTTCCCCCGATGGCAGTGTCGTCGTCATGTCGGTCTCGCCAGTCTGTACAGCGGTGTCTTTCGCACTCTGCGAAGTCGAAACCTTGGTCTCGGACATCTGTGCTGCCGTGAAAGCCTCCTCACGAGCTTGCGTGTCGTCTTTGGTCTGGGCTGCGGTGTCTTTCGTCTGTTCACTCGTCTTCTCTATGGTTTCGCTCTCTGCATAAGATGACGGTGCCGCGCCTGCTTCAGCGAGAGCAGCCTTCAGTTGAGACTCGGAGCTTCGGTGTTTCCGGGCCATTTCGCCGGGTTGGTCTGCACTGCTAATTTGTGATGCCACTTCTTCCACAGCTACTTCATCCGCAGGAGCAGCGGACTCAGTGTTCTCTGTCTCGTTCTCAGCGCGGACCTTTTCAGCTTCTTGTGACTCGGCGGCAGCAGCTTTAGCACTCTCCTTCTCGTGCACTCTGAGTTCGTCCTCTTCGTCAATCGACCACACATGGATCAATGGAGACATGGCAAAAGTGACTGACAGCTTCCTGTCCTTAGCGGGTGAAGTGGCAGGCTTGCGTCTCGCGGGGCCTTTGGCACGACTTTTACGTGCATCGGCAAGTGGTGCCTTTTGCTCCTCTTCCGCAGCTTCTGGATCTGGCTCCTTCTTTGGCGGTGGGCCCTGAGGTCCCAGTTTAAGACGATTGTTAAGATCATTCATGAAACCAGCCTTCAGGGCAGCAATCTTCTCACCACCAGGTCTGGCAGGAACGGGTGGCTTCGCCTTCACGGCAGCCACAACATCCTCAGGAGAGGCAGCATCAGAAGGCTTTGAGGGCCGAGCAGGCCGAGCAGGGACCTTCGGTTTTTCTGGAATACTTGGCGGGCTCTTAGCTCCAGCTGCGCGTTGACTTTCTATCTCGGGAGGCTTGACTTCTTCTGCGAGTTTGGACGCACGCTGGGGTCGAGCTGGCACGGATGGACGAATGCCCTGAGTGAATCCAGTGGTAGCACGTGCGTCGTTGTCATCTTGGCTGCCTGGCAGAGCATAAGTCGACGGGCGATCGTCGGGCGGGCTCTTTGCCTCGTCCATCTGATGTATACAATTAGTGGAACCTCGCGCCTAGTTCGCATATGGACTTACCTGCGGACTGCTGACAGTCGTTACCAGACGCACGCTGTCAGGTGAATCTTCCCAGACATCCGAGCTGGGGAAGCGGTGGGCGCCAGGTCGATGAACCTCATCAGCCACATCGGACTTGAACTGCGGTCTTATAAAGGTCTTGCTGTCGCTAGTCATGTCATTCTCTTTATCATTTTGAAGACGACGTCGGGCTTCCTGGTCGGGCGTCTCGAACGTGGACTTCGCAGCTGCTTGATCGAGGTCCACGGACTGCTGTTGAGTCTTTTCGAGCTCAGGAGTGGAGACGGTTGCAGAGTATTGCAACGAGGCAGGGGTGTCTTCCCACACATCACGGCTGGGGAAGTGGTGCTGCGCGAGCTCTGGCCTCTTCTTGAACACCTTCTTGGGACTGCCTTGCGTAGGATCGTCGTCCTCCGGAAACAATGGTTCGTATTCTTCGATCTCTTCTAGTGGTGTACCCATTCCGGAATGATGCTGTTCCTCATGCGATATGAAGCGATGGAGCGAGCCACCGCTGTATCCTTGCATACTAGCGCTGCCGTGCATGCTGTTCGGTCTACTCGACGGGCGGCTCGGAGGCTGCATACTACTGCGACGGCTGTTGCGACCCGTATCACTGTCGTAATGGTCATCGTAATGGCTGTCAGGATCTGGCGTAACAGCAGCGTGCATGAATGCGCTGCTGGGCCTCTTCATCAGCTCGTCAGCTGCGAGGATAGGTGTACCATCGGCGTGTTCGTGCTCATGCTCGTCGTCCAAGTACCCGCTTCCACCTCTTGAGTAAGGCGATGGCTCATCTTCGAGAGCATCATCAGGGTGCAGGCGATTTCTCTCGTTGAAGGGAAAGCTTGTCTTGCGGAGGGGCGACTCTGCCTTGGTTTGCGAGCCGCTGGAGGCACGCTTCTTGCGGTCTCCCAGTGCTGGAGATGGTGCAGCAGACGAAATACGGGAAAGATACTCCTCAGCCTCGTGCTCGTCCGGAGTGCCTGGGGTGGCTGCTTCAGCTGAAGGCTCGGCTTGAACAATGCGGTTTAGCTGCTCGCTGCTCAGAGCCGTCTCTGGCTTCGGCAAATGTGTATAGAACTCTTCTCTAGCAGCCTCTTGCGGGTGTTTACGGGCCCACTCTTTCTCAAACTGATCCTGATGATCCTGATCATGGCGAATGCCGTAGCTATCTGGTGGGCCAAACTCATGTCGAGAGCTCCTCTTGCGATGATGAGCACGGGCTGAGCCGTCATTAAAGAATCCAATACCAGGTGTATGCTGGGTCTGACCAGGTTGAGGCGTGGGGGCCTGTACATCGCCAGCCATGGCGAGCAATGGGACTTGAACGCCGATTTCGGGAATGCCGTGTTCACGGTCATCGCCGTGAATGCTGGCCGGCCGAGAAGTAGTACGCTCAAGAGGATTTAAGCTCGGGGTCGAGCGGTTGAAGCTGGCCTTTGCCTTCAGCGAGTTAGCCAGCTCAGTCGAGGGAGCACGCCTGGTCTCCTGGGTATGACTTGTCACGCGACTCAGAGGAGACTCGATGCGAGCATCATGCGGCGGCATCTTGTGCACATCATCTGATGGCGCGGCCTTGCCAATGCCAGCAGCAGCGGCTTGGGTGGAATCAGTGCCTGTGACAGTTTGAATCTGTCTTCGGGCGGTTGACTGCGGCACGCTTGCCTTGGGCTGGTGCATAGGCAGATCCGGAGATACACTCTTCGTCTGCTCGCTGTCTGCGGCTTTTGAAGAAGTCTGGGCTCCATGGGCCTCGTCCGGGAGCTGGTCGAAGCTCGAGTACTCGGCTCCTTCTTGGCCAACATCTGGTATTGTCACGCTGGGAGGTCGGCGTGGGAGTTCCTCGCTATTACGGCCGCTCGATGGACGGGGCGGCTTACTGCTCATGGAAATTGGAGGGCCGTTCAAAGGTGAGCGTCCATCGGGCGAGGGATCGGTCTTGCGGACTGGACGCGGCGGGACGGAGGGAGTCTCGTTCTTGACAGCCGTGTGGCCGGCCTGGGTGCGCTGAGGGCGCGGCGGGATGATAGGAGTAGACATGCTGGGCGCGAGTAGTGGTGGAGGGCAAGGAAACTGCAGGATGTGTTAGTGGTTTTGCGGTGGTTAACCGGCAGAGCCAAGAATGGCAGCAGCAATGATGCGATGCGGCAACAATGGCAACGTCAGCAGTCGACCCGAGGGCTGTGAACGGTGAGACACTGAGGCATTTCGAGCCCGTGCCGTCTCTTTATCCGCCCTATACCACTCGCCGCCAGACCGCCTCCGAAGCTCAATGTGCTGCGTGCAGAGGTACATCTGCAAGTCTCTGATAAGAGTTGTTGGTCTCCAGCTTACTTTTTGCGTAGAACACAGGGTGGGATGGCGAGAAACAGAAAGGAAACGGCGTCGACAGCAGAAACAGTTCGCAGCGGGTTCCCGAGGGACAGCTGGTATCAGCACAGAGCAGAAACAAGTCAAGTGATGCGGGCAGCGGTGGTCCTGGCGGTCTTGTACCTGATGACGCCTGCTGGGTCCATGAATTGCCTTCAATGCCTCGATGATCGCGCTAGCCACTTGCTTAAGCCGACATCCAATCAAAATTGCCTCTTACTTTTCACCATCGTGATGCGCTGATTTCTTGTCTCGATGAATTCCCTCACATGCGCCCCAGCCGAGCCTGCGCCCCATCTGAACAGGCATGCGGAAAGCAACAGCATCTCGTCCTCCTGCTCTGTTGTTTCAACTCACTTCCTCCCTCTCCCCTCACGGCCGTGCAAGCCACAGGAGGGACCAAAGCTGTCACGTTATCGTCAAACTTTTCCGCCAAACCTTACCGCTGTTTTGGCGATGTTGGCGATCCGCCACCACCTGGCCACGAGGTCTGATGGCTTGGCCGTCCGCGAGGCATGAGGCGCTTGAATGCATGGGTGCGGGGCTGGTCTCCGTGGAAGTTCGACTTCATTCGACGTCAACGGACTGTCGGAACCGACGCGCATGCCGTTGAATCACACAATCCTAGTCAACATTCTGTCAATTCGCTCACGAATGGCTCAGACTTCAATAATACAGCTACCAACAGCCTGCAAGGGCGCTACGGGGACTGCTGCGAGTGAGCACTCAAACCACGGTCTCCGGAGTCCATAGAGCTAGCCATGCCACTGCTTCCTTCGAACGAACCTTGAGCGCTATTTCCAATTCCTGGAGAACCCCATCTCCTCGAAGAAAGGCTCGACTCGGCTTCAGGAGCGTTGTTTGCGTCCACTTGAACGAAGGCCAGTCTTCAGCTTCGACATTGGGACAAGTGAGTTCTCTTTGCCCGTCCCTAACTTGGCGTGCTGACTATGTCCGCTTTGCTCAAATCTTCGCTGCCTTCGCTGTCTCAGATATTCTCGCTGACGGCCACGTCTCCGTCGTCGTTGACGTTACCTTGATGTTTCTTGGCTTTCGCGAGAGTCGCCATCCAACAATCGATCGCATTTGGTTCTCCCTCCACTCGACACATGAGGTCTTGCTCTTCAAGTGCCATGTAATGATCATCAAAGTCGAGAGTTCCCTTTTCCTCCTCGTTGAAATCTTTCATTGCGTCCACTACCCCAGCAATAGTCATCTCACTGCTCCAACGTGTGCACGTCTTCACCATCCATCTGGAGTTCCCTCTCTCTCCCACTGCTTGAAGGCCCGCTCCATGATCAGGAACACTCTAGCCAGCTCTTGGTCTCCTTCCATGGGGCACACCATACGCTTCTCTTTAATTGACATGAAATATTCGCCAGACGTGAACGCATCGGCGTTGACTTTCTTGACGTCTTTCACCTTGGCTAAAAGCCCACCCACAGTCAACCGCCCTTCATCCTCCACACAATGGGGTGCTTGATGATCCTCAGATGGCTGATGGTAGTCAATACCATAGTTGATTGATCTGGTAGGAGGCTGTCGAACCAGCATCTTGCGCCACGACGCCTCCGGATGTTTCGCCCAGGTTCTTTGCGAGTTTCGACCCTGGAACTTCTTTTTGAATGAGAATTTCGGGCACCCGCCTTCCACAAACAAGTTGTAGATATTCCGAGCTTGTACGTCAATTTCGAACAACAGTGGATTCAACTCAGTGTGCCTGATGAGTGTCAAATCGACATTTTCGCGAGCAAGATGATCCTCAGTGATGGTAATGGGGTTGATTGCCGTGATGGTGAATTTCCCTTCTTCTCCTTCGTCGTCCTGTAGGACCATCTCCCATCCGGTCTCCGCCTCTCTTGGTATCATGAATAGCGCCTGCTGCAGCTTCTTGCTCTCACTGATGACCGCCCTCCACTTCCTTGCCACGCGTTGCGATATGAGCAGGTCCTTCATCGGCAGGAATTCAAGGATGTTCTCGAGGAGTTCGGTGGTCAGAAAGACGGCGTCGCTCAGGTTCCGGCGCTTGGTTCCTCGTGTTGTGACGGAGCTGGCGGTTTCGTTTTTGCGTGGTTTCTAGAGGAATGCGGTCAGTTTAGATTCTGGGGAAGGTGCGCTGCAAACAGCATACCTTGGTCGTCGTCGCTGGCTCGCCGTCTTGACGCTGGCGCTTGCGTCCAGACATGATGGATCTCTTTCCGAAGAAGTGCTCTGCGCTCAAGCTCTCGAAAGGGTTCTCACGCCCTCAGTCCTTTGCGACAAAGGCGGGATTGAGTTGTCTTGTTGAAATGATGTCGGTTGATTGGAGTCGAGTGGAGAGGAAGGAAGGCAAGCTTGACGTCGATTTAAAGTTAGCGTCAGTGCGCACATTCACATGCGGAAGGCACGCTCGAGCGAAAGAAGGAGTGTTCTCGAACGAAAGAAAATTGAAAAGCATGACAGGATATGTTGACGCATGCCCAATAAGAATGATACGAGGATTTCCTACAAGTGCATGCGAGCCCAAAACTTGTCCTACCAGTGCCACATGCATTTGTAGTTCAGAATCCTCGCTCCCAGCCTATCGTACTCCAATGGCGAGATCCAGCTGTCGTTCGTCATCCTCAGTTTGCCAAACACACTGCCGCCCTTCCACGTAAGAACAGACGGATCAAGCTCACGCGGTGGAGGCGCGACGAGAATCTCCTTCGGATACTGTGGCATCAATGCGCGCAGCCTCATCTCAAGGTAGTTCTGCAGATGCGGTGTCTTGGAGCCGCCACCCGTAAGCATGATGCTGCCCAGCAGGTCACGTCGCTTGCGCTCGTCGACCATCTCACTGTTGCCAGGGAGCTTACTTGCCCAGTCGATGGAGGTCAAGATGGCACGATCCAGAGGCATGATAGGGACAGTGTTCTCCATGATCTCAGAGTCCAGCTGCGATCCTGCCAGATCAGGCATCATATCGCCATTGACCGCATCCGCATCTGGCATCGGCGTGCCGTTCTCCTCCGGTGGAGGCGAGCCTGCGACGGAAGATCGAGGAGTGCCATCGTTGTCACCGTTGAGGTGAGTCGGAAGCCCAAGTGGTCGCTGTTTGCTCGGCGTTCCAGTCACGTTGGGTGTTGCGAGGAGACGTGCTGGCTTGGCTGCTGGAACCACGACGGCAGACGGGATGTTTTGGTTGACGTAGTTGACCACAGCAAGCTGTGCCTTGGACGTGGGCTCGTTCGGACGTTGGTCGTATAGGTCGACTGAGACAGGAATGAGCTTCCGCCGTCCAGTGAGCTTGTCCGAGTTGTCGAAGATTGCAGGCCTGAAGTAGCCCATAGGTGCCAGCATTCCCTCATCGTACAGCTTGAACTGGTACTTCCTCGTCTCCTGGCCGTGGACACGCAGGTGAAACTCGAACGTCTGTACGCTTATATTTTCGTCACTCATAGTCGTATACTTCTCCTTCAATTCTTCCGCCAAGAGGAAATCATGGCGTCGCATTAGGTTGAAATCGCTGTAGTTGAAGCGGTCGAACAGCATCATCTTCACGAAAGTCTCCGTCACATCGTATCCGCCGTACTTCAGGTTGATGCGGGAGTCTTCGATGCACATGCCGTCCTCTACGCAGCATACTGTCGTCTTCTGGGCTCCGATGTCAATCATGCAAGCCGTACTGAAACCGGCTCCGAAAGTCGCTGCGAGTGACTCCTGCATGAAGCAGACTCTAGAGAAGCCGAAGTCGATGACCAGCTCACGGAGAATCGTGGCGACTAGAGTCTTCTCGTAGAGGTCAGGGATAAGAAAGACGCAGCTGTACTGATTCCAGTCCTTCTTGTGTGGCATGTCGAGCTGGCTCGTGATACTGTCTTCCAGGATCAGGAAGAAGTCCTTGAGTAGCAAGTTACGACTACTGTAGTCCTTCTCATTGAGCCAGCCATGTCGCACAGGCCAATGCAGGCGGTACTTGGGATTCGAGTTTTCAGGTATTCGAAGGGCAGGCGCACCAACGATGTAGTCAGGTGCTTCGGGGGTCTCTGTCCAGTCGATTCGCATTGGATCGTTGTGCTCCGAGATCATCTCCGGTGGATTTGTGCTATTCCACTTGGTGACGAGCTCTCGTGAGTTCGGCAGGACACGGCGTTTGTTCTGCCGTCTTGACGTTCTGAATTCTGATGCCATGGCGTTGTACTCCTTGGCGAATTCTTCACCAAACCACTCTTCTGAAGGCGCATCCTCATCCAGCTTGATGCGTTTGGGGACTGGTTCAGAGTCTTCAGCTTCAGTCTTGTCCGATTTCCTGGCGATCACCATCGGGACTGTCTTTGGGAGTGCATCAGTGGCAAACCCCAGACGCAGGTTCTGGCTGCCGACGTGGATCACTATCGTCTTGTTTCCGTAGTTCTCGCCCATGTCGTCCATGACCACATCGTCGTCAAGGTCCGGGTCGACATCCGGGTAGGGTCCCTGCTCGCCGTTCTGGGCCCGTGCTCTGTCGAGATCGACTGCCGCCTTCTTACGACGATCTAATCGCTCTTCTTGTTGGAGTCGCAGCGCCAGGATCTGGTCATCTCTTTTGAGAAAGTCGCTGTTTGCACAATGGTCAGTGTGTGTCTCAGCAGCTTTCAAGCCATGGCATGGCACTAAGCACGCAGCAAACCAGGCCCGGGAAGATACCTCCGAACATATTGCACATTAAGTGCATACAGATCTTTCTTGCCCTTCCTGAGGCCGTCCAAAATCTTGCGGCCAACCATTGCTGTGCAGAGCAGACGCTGATGTCCAGCATCCGAAACACTTTCAAGGGGTACAGCAAACGAAGCCTCAGCGGCGAAAGTGCGGGCGTGGCTTTTGGGAGAAAGCAAAGGAAGTCGCGACTCACGTGTAGTAGTTTTTCTGGTTGATCATATTGACCTGGGGCCATGTTGTGAACTCCATATTATTGTCCGTGCGCTGCAGCCCTACGAGATGCTTAGTATGCATGATCCCTTTTACGGGACGGCGGAGGCGTTTTGCGTGTAGGTGTGATTAGAATGGGCGGTGAATGCTGCGCGTTTCTGCATGGATGCGTGTGTGGTAGTTGGCGGACGGGGTCATGGTGGTACGCACCCTCTTCGCGCAGAAGCGCTCGTCCTGACTTCTTGCCCACCATTCTGGCGGTCGCTCTCAAGGTTGCGGCGTGGATGGTCTCGTGAAGTTGAATATGTCTGGGATGGGAGGTAGGAAGAGGTCTATACTGGTGAGATGGTGGATTTGAATTTGCCTCGCCGCCACGGCTCGCGGCCCGCTTGGTCACAATATACGTGGTCTCAAAAGAACCGGACGAGTGAATGTTGAAATGCGCGGGCTCAAGCGCCAGACTGCTGGTGGTTGTGGTGAGGCAGCGTCGGCGCGTCAAGTCCCGGCACGGCAGTCACGACATGTGGCGGATTTAGACTTTGACAGGGATCGCGCCGCCAAACAAACCCCCACTTCATCACTGCATTTCATGAGCTGTCCTTGACTACCACAACAGCCTTGCCTCGACTGCCAGCACATCGCCGCAAATCTCGTGCGCTCACACTCCTGGACCTCACATCACACAGCAAGCCGGCATCATGGCAGGTATGTTCCCTCGCCCTCGTGACGGGCCATTCCCCTCCAGAACCGTGGACAGTGTCGCTAACAATGTGTCTTTGCAGACTTCGAGGGAATCGCGAGTACGTATACTCCGGGAGAAACTACCGGCGACCGAGATCTAACACTGCACTAGAGCAATTCGTGCAGTTCTACTACCAGACCTTCGACCAGAACCGCCAGCAACTCGCATCGCTCTACGTACGCAGCACGCCTCGGCAAAGAACACATGATGAAGGAGATGGACTGACGGATGTAAACAGAAAGATGACTCGATGTTGACTTTCGAGCAAACCCCTACCCAGGGCGCCGCTGCGATCGTCCAAAAGCTCGTGGTATGGCAATGCATTGCATAGAATGCGAACAAAGACAAAGAGGCGGTCACTGATATGAATTCGCGATGTAGGAACTGCCATTCAATAAGGTCGAGCACCAGGTCACTACGCTCGATGCGCAGCCCAGCAACGCTCAGGGAGGTATCTTGGTGGTTGTGAGTGGTGCATTGCTGGTAAGGAATGAACAAGACGAGACACATGAAGAGCTTTGCTAAAGGTATATATCGCAGGTTGACGAGGAGAGACGGCCCATGAGCTACGCCCAGACCTTCCAGCTTCTGCCGACCGATGGAAGCTACTACGTCTTCAACGACATCTTCCGCCTGGTCTACCCCGCAGGCGCCTGAGCAGGCAGCGAGCAAGGAATACCACGATGAAGGAGAGCAGTAGCCAGAGGCTGGCATGGAAGGCGATTGTGGCAGTAGAATCGAGTGGCATTTGAATGGAGTTGGCCGGTTGAACAGGTATACCAAATCAAGGAAAGCCTGCACCCGAGCATGAGTACGATGAGTGGATGCTGCTGAATATTATGTCCCATGTTTACAATCCGCCCTCAAGCCTTCCGCGCGCCAGATCCGCCAGCATCTCCTTCTGTGCCGAGTCGGACATATTGCTGCGCTTGCGTGCTGCGCTTCCCACTGCGGTTCCTCTTGTTCCACGACGCATCCTACAATGCTCCACCAATGGTCCTTGCACTGGGGAGGCATACGATGCATAACTCTCCATCAACACTCGTCGCCGTCTGTCAAGATCCTGAGTAGCCGCCTCGACATCCTTTGCCACATTCTCCGCCTCCAGCTCCAGAGCGCTAATGATCTTGCCAACCTCCACTGCGCTGTCCTCCTTTTGCAATCGACCTCGGAGCTGACGAAGCTCCTCGGCACCAGTCATCCATAGGAACTGAGATTTGGACTTCCACTTGAAGCCATCCTCAGGTCGCCACACTTTGTACTTGATGTCGATAGCAGGATCATCCAAACGGGCCTTCAGCCAGGCCTCGACACGCAGCAGATGCGTTGGGGTCCAAACTTCGGCTGTAATGGTGACGAAGACCCGGTTGTTGTTTTCGAGTGCCTTGGCCGTAGCCTTCGTATCTTGAAGTTTGGCGATAGTCGTTGAGGTGGGTCTGAACTGCCAGTCGGCCACAGGAAACTCGATTTTGGCGAAGTTGAGGATGATTGGCTTGCATTCCTTGTGGATGAGCTTGCAGGTCCGAAGTATCGAGTTGCAATTGATCTGTGGGCTTAAGAGCGACCCTGAGGTCAGGCGCATCAGGTGGGTGTCGTATGCGACCTCTTCGTAGATGAGAGTACGCAACTCGGCTGGTAGGTCGAGGAATCTGAATGGCTCGGGTGGCGACATGGTGCCGTCGTGAGAAGGTTGATGCTCCATAGTGTTGTTGGTGTGTCGGCGGTTGGTTGGTTGTGCTGAGAAGAAGAGCTAGGTAGGAAGCAGCTTCAAGCTCCGTTTTGGCAAGAGCGATCATCACATGCAAACAAACCTTTGATGACTCATTCGTTCCTCGTTGTGAGGGCGTGCTACTATAACGCAACACGAACGTCTCAAAATATTCATCGCACACATGACAGAGGTCTTGACTTGGTTGATGGGGTCCATTGGCGAAGTCACGACGCCGAGAATGGAATTCAATTTGAAAGCCTTCCCACTTCGCCATGCATCTGGGTACTTGTGCCTCTTCACGAGTATTTGGCTCCAGACAGATGTTTCACTTCTCATGTCGCAATGGCCATTTCACAGGTTGGCCTTCACCTTCCTAAGACCGCACGAGACCTCCTGTAGCGCATGTCGGACCTCAAGCCGCCGCAGTGCTTGCCAGGGTGGGAACATATGTGTTGACGTTGCTACTCAGCCATGCCGGTGGCTCTGCCGGGAGACGGAGGGTGGTGCACTTCAAGGCAAGATCGATTGGGACGAGCAAAATTAATACCGCATCGTCGACGTTGAGGGACGAAGCAAAGACCGCCTGCGATGCTGTCCGCGATGCGATATTGCAAAAGAAGCAAGAATGGATGGACGGTGAAAGGTGAAGTTGAAAGAGTGGGAGGTTGCTAGCCAAAACATCGCCACGTGAAAGTGGAGCCACGATGGCGCTTGCGACGCTGTCAGCGGACCTCGCAGTCGCAGGCCGCCCAGGGTCTATTTGTTTTCCATCGTACCAGGCAATCGCATTCGACTTTCAGCCTCGACAACTACTCCGCCACTGTCGCCCGACTTTCGTCTATCCCGCTGCCTACATCGTACGAGCCCTTCGTAAAAGCGCCAGAAGCTCGCCGACTGCGACGTTTGAGGCTGATCAACATCCCTGAAGCCTATACGAACCAGCTGTCAATAAGCGACTTCCCGCCAGCACCCTCGAACCGCAAAATTGCGAAAGAAACAGCTTCGAGCTGTAAGAAATACCAAGATGACGCTCGCCGAAGAATTCAAATCGAGAAACTTCAGTAAGTCGCAGCTTTGGGAAGCAGAGGCCACATGAGCTGATCAGGATGTCGCGCAGGTATATATGGCCAATGGTATGCGCAACAGCAGTTTCGAGACGGCACTCGCGCGGAAGAATCACCACTGACATTCGCGACAGGACGGGTGTGATCTGCATCATCCTGTGCTTCGCACTGGGAATCGCGAACATCTTCAACTTCCACTGGGTCATCCTCTTTAGCGTGATCTGCCTGTATGAACACTCGCGATAGACACGAAAAGGCCCGGCTGACAATCACAGTGTCTGCTCCTTCATCATCCTCTTCATCGAGATCCCGCTCCTGCTACGAATCTGTCCGACTTCGCCGAAATTCGATGCCTTCATCCGCCGATTCGAGACGAATTATATGCGCGCGGCCATCTACGGTGTCATGTCGCTCATTCAATGGCTCTCAATCATCGCCAAGGTCACCTCGCTGATCGCGGCCGCCGTTGTCCTGCTCTTCGCTGGCTTGTTCTATGCATTGGCCGGTATCAAGGGCCAGGAGTTCCAAAGCAGTAAGACGCTGGGTGGACAGGGTGTTGCACAAATGATTGTGTAAAGAGTAGAAGCTGGATTTCAGCAAGAGATGATTCGACTGGGCAACGTGTCGATGCAGGACGGAGTTGACCGGCTATGGTTACCACTATGTTCTTCCTGCTGGATGTGTTAAGCCTCCATGCTACTGGATATCTTGATGACTTGAGTAGCGCTTTCAAGCGCCTCGAGACTTGCATTGAGCGAGGAGTAAACGAGTTTATGTGTACTGTACTTTTACGAGCGGATGAGCTGCTGTCGGGATAATGAGGTCTACATGATTAGGTACCTTTGAGGTCCGGCTCGAACAGACGAAAGCTACTTGCTTAAAACCACATTTGGCGGTTCACTTCGAAGAAGACCATGAGTGTTCCACCGTTCGTGCACACGTGATTTCACATGAAACTCGCCTCAGAAGAGAGCGGCCTATTTCCGCTACCAATCCCCACTCTTCGTCTTCTCTAGACCAACACATTCATGGATTCGCACACGGACCGCCACCACCGCCACAGACGAGAGAGCCGACAAGAGAGGTCTCGCTCTCCATACCATCGCAGCCGAGAAGAAGTGAAACGACATCGATCGCGGTCGCCGCACCGCAAACATAAGCACCATCACCACCACAAGCACCACGAGAAACAAACTGCTGCGGCTCTGCCCTATAAAAGAGCGCAGCTTAGAAAGGATGACTTCAAAGAATACGAAGCCCTTTTCGCAGAGTACCTGGACATCCAAAAGAGCATAGACATCGACAGCATATCCGACCATGAGGTCAAGGGAAGATGGAAGAGCTTCTTGGGGAAGTGGAATCATGGAGAGCTTTCGCAGGGATGGTATGATCCGGAGATGAAGGAACGTGTCGATGAGAGGTGGAAGAGTCGGCCAGCAAAACCAGCGGGGTGGAAGAGGGAACCGTTGCCAGTCAAGAAGATGGAGGAAGTTGACGAGGAAGAAGATGACGACGATGGCTACGGCCCGGCTCTACCCAGCAAGGCAACATCGAGACGTGGCCCAGCCATACCGAGTCTAGACGACCTTCAACACCGCCAAGAGCTCACCGACGAAGACCGCTCAGCACGCGTGGTAGACCTCCGCTACGAGCGCAAAGCCGACCGCAACCTCCAAAAGGAACGTCAGGACGAGATGGCACCGCGTGCCGATCCTGGGTCACGGGAACGTCAGATGGAGAAGAAGCAGCTCGTCACGGCTGTCAATCGCGAGTTCAAAGACGCGAAAGATGGAGGCGATGTGGAGGTCGGGGACAATGAGTTGATGGGTGGTGAGGATGGCGTGGACGGGTATAAGAAGCAGATGAAGGAGATGGAGAGGAAGAAAAATGAGAGGGAGATTCGGAAGGAGGAGGTGTTGAGGGCGAGGATGGCTGAGAGGGAGGAGAGAGTGCAAGCTCATAAGGCTAAGGAGGAGAAGACGATGAGTATGTTGAGGGATTTGGCGAGGGAGAGGTTTGGATGACTGTTGTGTCTGTGGCACTCCTCTCAGAGCCCGTCCGATTCAGATATTCAAACAGCCACCTTCCGACCCGTCACGACGTACATCTCATAGGCGTCATCGTCCTCGAAGCCAGCCTCAAACACCGAGCGCAAGTCAGCCTCCATCTTATCGACCTCTTCCTCACTCCTCTTCGTGCTGCTAGTCTTCCGCAAGACTCCCGTCAACATCGGCAAGATTCGATCTCCTAATCCATTCAACTCCGGTCTATCCGATCTCGAGACTGGCGGGAATCTGTACACAGCTTGGCTGACATCTTCAAAACCACCAACCTTGCCGAAAAGCTCCACTATCCTGGGCCCGACTTCCACATCCACCCCAATTTCCCACGCATCGGCTCGCCACTTGGGATAATGCCACCACGATTCAGACAATGAAGAGCCACCTCCTCGGGAAAGATTCACCGAAGGCTCTTGCACCTCCAGCCAACCCCCAGGTCTCAACAATCCAGTAATGTTCGACAAATGTCCCTCCCAATTCGTCATACCAAAGAACAACAACCTCTCGAAGACATAATCGAACGATCCTGGCTTGAATCTCTCATCTCCTTCCACTTTGACAAGCTCCCAGATATCCGCCTGAACATACTCGATATTACCCAGCTTGGTATACCGCCCATCCGGTACCGCCGAGAAGTCCACGCCAATGACTTGTGCGTTTGGGTACATTCGCGCGAGGAGGTATGTCATGGCGCCGGTGCCGCAGCCAACGTCGAGGATCTTTTTGGGGTTGGAGATTGGGGCGTGGAAAGGCTTGCCGTTCATGAGGGCGACGAGGGATTGGGATTAGCCATCAAGACGGTCGTGTTCGAGGGCGCTGTTGTTCGTCAGTCCTGTCGACATGGGGTTCAAGTTGAACAATGGATTCGTACTCATTCGGCAGCAGGTATACCCCAGCCGCATCGTGATAGTGCCGTCCGTTCACAGTATTATCTGCTTGAGCCATTCTGACCTCCGCAATCGCATTTCACCATCGCAGACGCCACGAGCAGCTATATGTACCTTCCATCGTTCCAACAGCTCCATGCCGCCTAGCTCTCCAATCCTCGCTCCATCTGCCGCTTCCGTCGACCGCCTCCGGGAGGAACTGCGAGTTCCGCTCCTCATTGGTCCCAGCCAGTGCCATGGATACATCTTCCGGTGGAAATCCAGCACGTGGCTTTGGCTGAGCAAGCGTGCACTACGGCTGAAAAGCGTCTGGAATGCGGTTTTGGTGCTACTTAGGGTTTGTTCCTACAAGGCACCTGTACTTAATACACTCCGAACGTTCGCTGCTGGCATAGGCTACCTTTTCCTCTTTCTCTGCAGAATAGACTGAAGTGCAGATTCTAGGGCGTGCCTTCAGTACCGTAGCCTTCGGTAGTGACGTTGGAGATTTGTGTTACCTCCATGTTGGGGGAGAGACCGACGGAGGAGATGGATTGGACGATAAAGGAATAAGACAGAGGGCACGACAGCCTCCTGATTCGAAATGAGTAGGGCAAGTATCCATACAGACTGTCGACGCATTCACAATCTGCTTCTTTTCTCCAAAGCTGGTTTTCATGAATCTGTCGATATCATCAAAGCATCCTCACCTCTCTCATCCTCCTCAACCCCGAGTCAATTTGATTAGGGATATTATCATCCGTGAAATCCCACCAGCCTACACATCACAAAGTCAGCATCTTCCTCCCACCCCTCAACGATAATTCATTTACTTACCATCACAACTCTGCGCCATCACCTGCGGAATCTCCGGCTGCCTAACCTGCTCCGGCTTCTGCATGACATTGATATACAACCCCTGCCCAACATGCCACGCAATATGCTGAAAGGTTGAAGGTCAGTGTATGTCAGAAACATGTCGTAACACTTGATTTTACGTACGCAATGAAAAGGCCACACGCCCGGGTTATCAGCCTTCAGCTGAGCCACGAGGTATCCATTCGGCTTCAGACTCTGCGTGTCTCTTCTCTGCGGATTCGACGGTCGGACGGCGTTCACTCCGTTATAAGCTCCGACGCCTTCGTCAACGACGTACATATTCTGTCCATGGACGTGCATGGGATGGCCGAAGGGGACGTTGTTCTGAAAGATGATACGGATGGTTTCGTTGTTGCCGAAGTTGTAGACGTTCCATTGCGGGTCGTCGGGATAGGAGGTGTTGCCGTTGTAGGTGAGGTTGAGGAGAGGGTGGTTATAATTTGCGCGGAAGGTCTGTCCGTTCATCTCATAGTGCGTGTAGCCTGTCTCGTTGACGGCTTGCGTGATTTGAATGGTGATGGTGGTGTCTGGTGGATCGAGCTTGATGGGATAGTACGGTTCTGTCAAGGTCAGAGCGTCGTTGCCGCAGTTGATCAATGTTGGTGAGATGAAGTCGAAGTGAGGAAGAGAGAGGGGCTTTGTGTTCGTGTTGATTCCGTCGTAGTAGACTGCTGCCAATGCGAAAGGCTGTGTGGAAAGGGCGCACAGCGTTGGCTGTCGAACTCTGAGCCAGTACGCACCCGGTATTTGATTCGCAGTGATGAGCACATCCGTTCGTTGTCCAACGAAGAGCTGGACTTGATTCACAGTATACGGCTTGACTGCGACAAAGTCGTTCGCGACGACCGTCATCTTGTGACTGTCCATGCTGACGACCATGAAGCCAGCTGCAGAGGTATTGATGATGCGTAAGAGATGTCTCTTGCCTCTCTTGAAGTTGAACTTTGCCAGCCCTGCATTGCTCGTGCAGTTCGATCCTGCTGGCGCCGCTGAGCAGTCGGTATTCCCTTTGCCTTGGATGAGAGTGTTCGTCGATGTGACTAGAGCCGCAATAGCAGGATTGTTGCTTTCCGATTGCTTGACTAGAGTGTAGTAATCCGTCAGATAGGAGTCAGAAACGAGCACTGGTCCAAGATCCACAACATCGTCACCACCGCCAGGGTAGTTGTCCTTTGGACCATGGATGATCATTGGGCCGAGTAATCCGCCAGCATATTGGGCAGAGTAGTGCGAGTGATACCAGGACGAGCCATAGAGGTCCGCCTTGAACTTGTAGGTGAATGAATGACCAGGTGCAATAGGGCACATCTGCACCGAAGGTACACCATCGTACCATGGTGTCTCTTTCTGAAGTAAGCCGTGCCAGTGCAACGCAGTGCCCTCCTCTGGTCCGGTAATTGAATTCTTAACGGTGACTTCGATCATGTCACCCCAGTTCGCTTCGATCAGAGGCCCTGGGAACTGGCCGTTGATGAGCATCATCTCCTTTGGTATACCTTCAGGTGCTAACATTCCTCGTGCAATGTTGAAATTGTAGTATCGTGTCACGCCCGTTGTCGGAGTCTCCTCGTAGACGTTGTTCCCTCCAGCAGTCATGTTTCCCCACGGTATCCCTTGGGAGCCTCCCAAGAAGGGTGGCAGTACTGGCGTTGGGAGGATTCCCAGCGGGCTGTTGCCATTTTGAAGGAGACCTGGGAGGATAGACACGAGGACGCCGACCGAGCTGAGGAAGTTGTTAATGAATGTGACGTTGCCCAGTCCATCGAGGACAGGAATCAAGCCAGACATGATTATTCAGATCGTCGAGCGTTGTAGTGGAGGCAAGGTCTTTTCCGTCGGAGCACAGATGCTCAGAATTCTTGTGATATTATGCCCAACACGATCATTCCATCGTTGATTGATTCAATTTTGCATCTTTGAGGATGGTCAAGAACGAAAATGGTCCAGAATCATCAACTGGAGAAACGATGCACTTATGAAGAGACATGTCCAAGCAGCCGAGTCGGGTACGAGGTAGTGGCATCACGCCAATGCTTTCAGCCATCTGATTTTGGTACAAGCTTATGATCTCGCCTCGGTTGGTTGGTCGAAAACTGGACGGAAAAGCAATGGAGGCTATCGATCGGCGTAGGGCCACCTTCGCTTGGCTGTCGTCTTCCGTAGTCAATGTCAACATGGTAGGCTATTGTTCGAAGAAGGACAGAATCGCCGTTAGAGCAGACTGTGATTGGTGGGCTCGTAAGAAATTCGCCCGATTCAGTCGAGGGTATGAATTGCTACTCCTAAGTTGTGAAAGTCTTTCGTTACTTGTAGCCTTCGAAGACATGGATTTTGATCGGTCGTGCCCGAGGTACTGTACTGTATGAATGCAGTGGCTTCGGCTTGACTGACTGGCTTGTCGGAAAGTTCCACTGCGATCCAGTAACCATTGGCTCTTCTTCCAACGGGTCGTAATGGAAGGCATCGCTTCAAAGACGGTCTGATCTCCATGCCAGCCGTTGATCGCATAGCATGTATCGTGACTCGATGGCTTGGAGTCAAGTGTGGCCGCAGAGAGAGACTTGTTGGCGTCGGTCGCACGGCATCTTGTGTCTATAACATCGGCGATGAGCAAGTTTGAGAAAGATACGTTAGCCTCCAAGAAGCTTCAACCTTGAATGGTATATCCTCGTTGGTCCGGTCTCTTCTCGATTGGCATGGCATTTGATACCCTTGGTGTTCCGATCAAACCGGAAGATGTCCTCAGCAATCTCCAACTCTGTCGAGAAGGCTGAAGGATGCGGCAAGCCCTTCGAGAGCTTGGTGTCAGTTGCTTTCCTCGAGAGAGCAAGTCTTCCAGTTTGACCAGAAGAGGGAGGGTACACAATACGGTGCAGGCTTCCATGTTTCAGCCTTGGTCGAAGCTGACAGCACAAGTCTCTTGGGTCTCTCAGAATTTCAAGAGTCGGTATTTTGATGGTAGTATGCAAGCTAAGAACGCTTGCATAGAACGTCTCCAATGTGGTGATGCGGTGTCTTGTGGAGGGACTCTAGCTCTTATCGATATCGATATCAGACAAGGCAGCAATCCCGCACGGACCACATCGCAGAGCTCGAAGGATCCAGGAACCTGATACATAGCTCTTCCACCTCCTCTGCAAACTCAAGACAATTCCAATCACCATCGAAATGGTTCAAACAAGATCGCGCAGGTACGCAGTCGCGAAGAAACGCAGAGAAGCCAAGTCCAAGGTAAAGTCCATACTCTGTGGCCGGACGTGAAGCTCATCGTTGATCCAGAAGCCCTCGAAATGGACGTCAGTTGCCTGGGATTCTGTCCGTACAACAAGGGCCATGACGATCAATGGTCCTCGAAATGCTGTATTCGAAACAGCAGAGATTCTGGAGCAGATCTTCATCCATTTGCCCATGGAAACTCTCTGGACATGTCAGCGAGTGTGCAAGCAATTTCAAGCCATGACAAAAACGTCCCCAGCATTGCAAGAGACCATGACGATCCGCCCTCGTCAAGCTCCACGAGAGTGCTGGAAGCTTGAGCGCAATCGGGCCTCGGGCGAAACACATTTCCGGGCCCTCGATCCAAGTGAGGTTCCTCCATCGTTCGGCTCGGTGCCCCGAGGCTCGCTTTGGACTCCTGCCCGATTGTGTCCTTTGCTGAAAGTCTACAGAGGCTGGCATCCCTCGCAGAAGAACTCAGCGATACGCCTGGGGTGGAATGGCTGTGGGGAGTCTGTAGTGTTCAACTGCAGTCCAGACATCGTTGCCTCTCCTGGATCATTCAAAGACCTCCTCGTGACAGATCCACCATGTTATGAGGCCAAAATCGACCTGAGATTCATTATCGGTCATTATGGCATCCCAGACGCGACGCTGAAGCTCCAGAGGTTGGTCCGCAATCCGGATGGCTTGAGAATTGACGACCTGATATGGGGAGCTCTGAAAATGCGCGGCCATGTGCATTGGTCGGTGAATGGGAGGGAGTATTCTCGCAAGGACAGAAGCCCAGAGAAGGTGCTGGGGAGGTTGGAAGAGCGGCTGGGTGTGAAAGCGATCCTCGATATTGACGGCAGCGTTTGGAATAGCGTACATCTGCACGGAATGGTGATTCCAAGGGAGGAAGAGTGGGAAGTCATATCTGGCGGCAATGTCGGGTCGTGATCGAGTTGGTGTCGGACGTTGGTGGTTCCTGTTCGATGGAAGACAGATAGTGCGTGCCTTGAGATCTCTCGTGCCTGCCGCATAGGTCGACATACGGAAGGTGCCCAGTGACGGGCTCACTCCCTTCACTTGCCCTCTTCCTCATTCTCAACAACCATACAGAATACCAACCCATTTTTTCGTCCCACTAAAAGACCCATTCCTACACAGCAGACATGGTGAGTTCCAAAGTCGTGGGCCTCTCCCATGGAAGCTCGAAATTGACTGAAGAAAACAGGCTCCAGCAAAGAAACGGCAGTCGCGCGCAACCGTAGCAAAGCCCCGTCCCAAGAAGACTAATGCATCCAAGTCAATCGTACGTCGTCGACATCGCGAACCATCTTTCTCATTCCCGAGGCTTACCCATCACATGTAGCAATCCTTCGAGCGTCGCCAAACCAGGGCGATGGCAGCCAAGCTCCAGGAGCTTCGAGACAAGGTCTTGGGGAACGAACATCTACTGGAGATTATCTTCCGCTAGCTGCCGGGGGACTCTCTGGTGAACTGTTTCCGCGTAGCCAAGGAATGGAACAATGTCATCCAGGAGGTGTCTTCGCTTCGTCCGTGCTGGAGGCTGCGCGCTTTGCTAGAGCCTGCACGCCGTGTGCCCCATATGACACCGGCCATTGCACCGGCCACGTTCACGGTCCACGACCGTAGGAGAGACATCCCGCTCGATTACTTGCCCACCACAGGAGAACGGCACAAGTGGACGCCCGCGAAATTGTGTCCTCTCCTCGACCGCGTGATATATGTTGCTGCCATTGGGAAACCCGCGGCGCACCGAATGGCTAATGCGGACGCCGAGTGTGTTACATTCAATGCCCGAGAGGATGGCACGTCGGACATCCAAACGTTTGAGTCGTATACGGATATGCAGATCACCTGGCCGCCATGCTTCAAAGCATATGTCCGTCTGCGGGTTTCCTTTGAGCAGAACGATTCTGAGGTCGCCTCTCTGGTGGTCGGGCGCCTGGTTGAGAAGAGCAAGGGCATCAGGCTGGCAGATATGGTCCTCGGCGTATTGCAGATGCGTGGACCGCTGGTCTTGTATACGAATGGCAAGCGCAAGCCGCGCCAGGGACGGGTTCCAAAAGAATTTATCGATGAGTTGGCGACACAGCTCGACGCGAAGGTGGTCCTCGAACGTTCGCGAGTACTCCAGTCCAGAGCGTGGCTGTACCATATTGTGTGCCCCACCAACGAAGAATTTCGTGAACACGATGATGAAGTCGGGGATTACGAGGATTCAAGTCGAGCGGTCTGAGATGGATCTGAGGTGCAAAGCAAGTCATCAAGTACAGCTTTCGCTCTTTGCGTTCTCATACCTTGCAATGCTGCAATGCGAAAGATGCATGTCGTTCCGATACATGCTATCCACAGGAATGAAACGCCTCAGCGCCATGCGAAGTACCGAAAATGCAGCAAACCCATTCCCTCTCGTGGCTGTTATGAGTTCTCCCCTACCGTTTGCTGTCATCCACGTTAGCGCATCCTCTCCCATAACGACACATCTGAACAGTATACTCACCACAAGCCAATCCATGCCCTCATTCACCCCCTTCCCCGTAATAGCACTACAAGCCATAATACTCCAATTCCGATCCTTCAACTCCCCCAACTTCAACGCCTCACTAATATCCCCCGCCCCCTTGGCGCCCGGCTGATCCTGCTTATTCGCAAAAACCAGCAACGCCGCATCCCTCAGCTCCTCCTCATCAAGCATCGCCCTGAGTTCCTCCTGCGCCGTCTTCAACCGCTCCACATCCGTACTATCAATAACAAACACCACCGCGGCCGTATTCGCATAATAGCACCTCCAGTACGGGCGAATACTCGTCTGGCCGCCCAAATCCCAGACGTTGAAGTTGAGGTTTTTGTAAGTTACGGACTCGACGTTGAAACCTATGGTCGGGATGGTGGTTACTACTTCGCCGATTTTGAGGCGGTAGAGGAGGGTTGTTTTGCCGGCGTTGTCGAGACCCAATATGAGGATGCGGATTTCTTTTTGGGCCCAGAGGAGTTTGGTGAACATGGAGAGGGCGCCGCCCATCGTGAAGGTGGGTTTGGGAGCGCTGGGCTCCTGGGTCGCTGATTAATGCGGGTTGGGTGAGGTTTGGTGAGAGGTAATGGGCGGTGTTCGTCGTTTCGGTCGGGTGATGATTCGTGGTATCGTATAATGTTCTCGTGGAGTGCTGCGTGTGGTTGAGATGGTGGTCGTTGTGTCAATGAAGTTGGAGTGAAGTGCATTCGGGAGTTGCTTACCTGAAAGCTAGCTCTTTGTGTCCCACCACTTTTGCACCGGCCGTACGCATGCCTTCAAATTTCCATCTGCGGACTCGACCTGCTTCTCTTCTTCATCCCACACACAACACCATCATTCACTCCAAAGGTATGTCTTGACACCCTCCACCTCCTCTTTTCATTCTAAGGATTATCACACAACAAACGATAACTGTCGACCTCACCATGGGAAAACAAAAATTCAAGCTCAACAGTATGAAGCTGAATGAAACTTGCGAATACGTGAAAGAAAGCGAGGAAGAACTCTGGCTAACCAGATCTCTCAGGTTTAGGATCTATAACCCATGTATATACTTCCAATCGACTTCTCTACGCACCAACAGCCTTCAAACTCTTTACCGTATCCACGATCGAGTCCTCAAATGACCTCCACTTGACACCCAAAAACTTCGTAGCCCGGCTGTTGTCGATCTTGAAGATACCCTGCTCTGGATACGTGCCACCAGGCACCTTCTCCGATGGCACGTTATCCTTGTACTCGGGGAAGTTCTTTGCAATCACGTCTGCGATACCGCGGTTCGTGAAGTGACCCTCAGTGATGAAGAATCGCTTGTCCGCTGCCTCCTCTTTCTCGATGGCCAGCACATGGCAGAGTGCGAGATCGCGCACATCGACCCAGATGAAAGTGCCAGTGGCTGGAATCTCCTCCTTCCACTTGCCTTGCATGCAGTCGCGGATTCGCTGGTTCGAGGTGTTGAGCGCGTCGAGGGAGTTGAGGTAGTGGACGATCGGGCCGAGTACAAGAGGCGGGCACATGGTCGCGAGAGTGAAGTTCGGCTTCTCTTTCTGGACAAAGTCCCAAGCTGCCTTCTCAGCGAAAGTCTTAGAAGCGCGGTATCCAGTGGCTGGGTCGCTCGTTGCTTCGTCGGCAGTGACAGGGTTCCAGTCGGCCTCTGAGTATGTGTGCTCAGGCCATGGCGACTTCTTCGCATCGATGATCGAGGCGAAAGAGCTGGTGATGACCACCCTCTTGACGGTAGGTGCGCTCTTCTTGATGGACTTGAGGACGCCCGTCGTTCCAATCACAGCCGGGTCGAGGAGCTGCTTCTTGACATCGGTGACATTGAAGTGGAATGGCGAGGCCGTGTGGATGACAGCTTCGAAGGGCGGGTCAGAGATGACGGCCTTGTCGAAAGCTCCCTCCTGGGCAATGTCTTCCACCAGGGCGAAGTCGAGTTTGTCTTTGCCATACTTTGGGTGGTTCTCCTTGATCTTGTCTGCTTTCTCTTGTGATCTGACAGTCGTCACAACCGAGTGGCCATGCTCGAGCAGGATATCGAGCACATGTGCGGCGATGAAGCCAGAACCGCCGGTAAGTAGGACTCTCATATCGCTGGTACTTGTGGAGTGAAAGTTCGATGTTTGAGTGGAGGAGAGAAGTTGGAAACGTCTTGGAAGGTGGAAAGAAGCAGCGGTATTTGTAGTGCTGGCAAGGCTCGGTCTTAAGTAGGAGCGAAACATAATCGACTCCAGATTTTAAGGCCCAATGCCTGCATCTGTTCTATCTCAAATCGCCTCCAGTGATGTCATGACAAAGCGAATGGTGGTCGATTTGATCGTGGCCATTCGGCAACTGCTTCGGCTGGCACGGCCGGCGACTTTCGATAGGGCAAAGGCAAAGTCCAAAGAGCAAGATTGCCTCTTTCTGACAACGATATGTCGTGTGTGGAACTGTTTGTATGAATAATGCGGGTTGTCGGCTCGGCGATAGGTGGAGTTGAAGCACATGCGGCCGACGAGCACGCACAGGCCAAGCTCGCGTCGCCCAAGCTCCAACTTCGTCTGCCTGGACCTCTGTCAACCACCACACGCAACCCTAGGGCACCAGTCCAACAACTCTCCGCGATCTCAAGGAAGCACCTTGAGCTCTCCTCACCATGGCCATGAACTTCGCCCCCTACCAATCCTCCCCGCCCGAGAGCGAACGCGCCAAATCACCACCTCCTCTGCGATCACCAACAGCCTCGCCCAAACCCCATCAGCAACACCGACAGCAGCCCTCCCGTAACATATCCTCAGTGGCAGACCGAGACGACCCATGGGCGGCAGCTCGAGCACAACGGCTCCCCGACCCTTCGCAATACGCCGACGACGAGGACCTCGAGAGCGGAGGCTATCAAGATCTGGACAACTCAGGTCCAAGGCCGTATAACAACCACTACAACGACTACATCGGGAACAGTGCTCTGCAAGGTGGAGGGAATACGGGAGGTGTCAGCATTTTCGAGACGTCACTGGGGATTCCGCTGCAGATTGAGGCTTGCTTGGCGTATCTGCTGCTCCCGCCTGCTGGAGGTGTGGTGCTGCTGCTTTTCGAACACAAGAGCGATTATGTGCGTTTTCATGCCTGGCAGAGCTCTCTGGTCTTCAGTGCGCTGTTCATGTTGCATGTCATCTTCAGCTGGACGGCGGTTATGAGTTACATCATTCTGGTGTTTGATCTGCTGCTGATCGCGTATCTGGTGGTCGGCGCCTGGAGGAACGCAGAGACATTGGATCGGGTTGAGTTGCCGGTGTTTGGAAGGTTGGCGAGCAGTTTTGTGGATGATGAGTAGAGATGGGTGGAAGAAGTGTACAAGATTGGTTTCATTGGGTTCTCTTAGCGAAGGCGTTTGGGAGGCTTGAGCTCCCGCTCACGAGCGGTCTTGGTTTGGCGAGTTCTTATGTGTTGAAATATTGCTGAATTGTGTATAGAAGTCGAGTCGAGCGAGACAGTGCGCAAAGAAGCTCTATAATTCGTCGGTCTCGATACGAATCCGAACTAGGTGTTCTTTCTTAACCGCTGCATTCCCCCTTACCTGGGATTGCTACCAGCGATCGCTGTCCTAGGAAATGTTTCAGCCTCAGCCCAAGAGCTTGATCCATGGACAGCTCAGCCCTACATTCGCATTGGCTAATTGACACACCAGGGCAAGACTTCTCGGCAGCTCGCATTCAGCCGACTCCTCGTCAGCAATCGCTTGAAAAGCTGATCATGTCAGCCTTCACGCTATAAAAGATGCTCTGTGTAACACAGCGGGAGGACGTTCTCTCATGAAACGTTTTCACGCTGGGTGGACTCAAGCAAGACGGACGACGATGGATCTCAAGGGAAAGACGGCCTTGATAACAGGCGCTGGATCTGGAATATGTCACGCCTTCGCAGAGCGACTGCTCAACAAGGGCTGTAACGTCGTTGTTGCTGACTTGGCTCTACAACCTCAAGCAGAGAGGACCGTTGAGAAGTTCTCTACTTGCACCCCGAGAGCCGTCTTCATCAAGACAGACGTCACAGACTGGACCCAAATCTGCGCCGCCTTCGACAAAGCCATGTCGGAATTCGGATCCCTGGACATCGTCTGCCCCGGTGCAGGTGTCTTCGATACAGAAAGATCCTCCAACTTCTGGCATTACTCCCCCTCAACCTCCACCTCCTCCTACAAGACCCTCGACATCAACCTCCAACACCCAATCCGCTGTACTCAGTTCGCCATCGACTACTTCCTAAAGCAAGGCCACAAACACGGCGTCGTTCTCTGCGTAAGCTCTTACGCCGCCCAGGCCGTCGGACCGCTAGTCCCACTATACGCCGCCAGTAAAGCCGGCCTCTCGCATTTTGTGAGGTGTATGGCATCTCTGGAGGAGATGATCGGAGTCAAGGTCGTTGCTGTTGCGCCGGGGACTACGAAGACGGGGATCATGGAGCAGGTAGGGAAGGGGTTTTATGTTGATGAGGAGAAGGGGGATGAGTGGATATTGCCGGAGGAGATTGCGGAGTGGATGGTTAAGTTGGTGAGTTGTTACTGTTGCTCGGGGGCTTGAAGAGTGCTAATGGTCGAGAAGGTCACGGAGAAGGAGTACCGGGGTGGTACTGTTTTAGAGGTTGGGAAGGCGCATACGAGGAGAGTTGAGATTGTGAATGATCCGGGGCCTGATATGACGCTTCCCGGGATGCAGATGTCGGGTCTTGATGGGCCGATTCAAGAAATGACGGAGTTGATTGAGAAGAACTTTGGCAACTAGAAAGCTTTCTGAAAATCGGTGCTGATGAGATTTGTGATAGTGAAGTCTTACGATTGCGTGCATTGCATTGCATTGTGCGCTTCTATCAAGACAATGAACCCTCTAATGGCCCGTAAACAGTGGAAATGCCCAACGCCTGCCTGCGAATTCAAACATCGCAACGCCTGGAATGGCACTCAGACAGCTATCCCTGCCGTCCTTGCAACAAAGCACCTTCCCTTGCCTTCACTCGTGGTTGATTAAGTAACTCCTTTCGCCAGCATCAAGACATTAATTATTAGAGACCCTAGTATGCCGGATCCTCCTCCTTCGTCGGAAGCACCACACTAATCTTAGGCATCTCACCCGGCTTCGGCAGGTTCCACAGCGCAGTCGTGTTAGGGTTCGCGAGGATAGCCTCTTCGGCAGTAAATCAAGTCACCGCCGCGCAATCCTCAGAACTGGCTCAATACCACGCTAAGAAATCCAGCCGCCCAATCCCCGCGGACGCTAGCGGCAGCAAAGTAACGCACGGACGCAGATTTACTATCGAAGGGTCTGAAAGGAGACAGTGGAATGGCACTCAGACAGCTATCCCTGCCGTCCTTGCAACAAAGCACCTTCCCTTGCCTTTACTCGTAGTTGATTAAGTAACTCCTTTCGCCAGCATCAAGACATTAATCATTAGAGACCCTAGTATGCCGGATCCTCCTCCTTCGTCGGAAGCACCACACTAATCTCAGGTATCTTACCCGGCTTCGGCAGGTTCCACAGCGCAGTCGTGTCAGGGTTCGCGAGGATAGCCTCGACACCCAAAGTTAGGTCGGAGCAGTCAGCGTCGCGCATGAAGCGGGACTGGTCGACTTTGGTCATCGCGAAGAGGACGTAGGTGCCCGCGGCATAGCGGTCCAACTTGCTTGCAGCCTGGCCGCGGCTGAGGTGCTGCAGGCATTGGTTGATCTCGCGGTTGTGCAGAGACGGCGCTCGGTCCTGGACGGCGTTGATGGTGTGGTCGAGGCGCTGGATGTTGCGGAAGGCGAGGTTGCGATATGAGTCGATTGTGGGCTTGGGACCGAAGATGTCGCTGAAGTCGGTGACTTCGTAGCCTGGTGGGTCGGCTTCGGCGGCGGACTCGGCCTTCAGCTTGTAGAACTGTGTCTTGCGCGCCATTTTGGGGGGATGGCCTGTGTTCGCGGACTTGGTCTTGACCCAGGCGAAGTAGGGGGCTTTGGAGTCTTGAGGAAGGACGATGACTCGGCGGAGGCCAAGAGATGGGGCAGAAGCGAACTGGTCGAAGGTCTTGCAGAGGTGCTTGTGGGAGAACCTGTCTGGAGTCAGTATGGAGACCAATGACGCTACTCTTCATTCGGGGATCCTTACCAGTCTTTCTTCTGGCACTCCTTGCCGCAGTACTTGATCTTGTGGCAATGGGCACACTGGGAAGTGGCAGCGGAGCCGCAGCGTCCGCAGATGTCGTTGGAGGAGTGATCAGCCATGATGACTGGGCTGTCGGGTAGATGTTGTCGGGGGGGGGAATCGTGGAGAAAGTCCAGTGTCCCGAGTGGAAATGCCTGGAAACGTCGCAAGAAATGGAAGTTGCGATTTTGTTCTGGGTAGGAAGAGTGTAGGAACGAGGAATCAGGTCGAGCTTTTTGTAGTGCTGCGGGTGACTCTGCGAGTGACTCCGCGAGCTCGGACCATTGAGAAAGCATGTGACGCACCCAGGTAAGTGAATGAAGAAGTTCGAACACGCAGATGGAAGAAGAGCCTGCATTTCAACAGCTATTCACTCCCACATGGAGTATCGCAAGTCATTGTAGCTAATTACTCGACGCTCAAGCTACATGCCGGGAACAGCGTCGTCGTTGGGGATGCAGGTGCTTGAGTCGGTGGTGATGGGTCCGTCTCGCTCCGGGTTGCAGTCCTCGAGGGGTCGTAGTCCTCGTCGATGGGATCTCTGACCCATGTCGACATCGAGTCGAAGTAAAGGTTGTTGGCATCACGGGACAGGACATTGACACGGCGCAGATGCGGGCCTGAAGGCGTGAGGAAGTCGGCAAAGGTCTTACAGAGGTGCTTGTGCCACTTCCCAGTAAAAGAGTAAGTCCGGATATATGAACTAAGACTGTGTCATAAACCATACCAATATTCATTCTGGCAGTCTGTGTTGCAGTGCTTAATGTTGTGACTGCCGGCACAGTGCAGACTTGCTTCCTTGCCGCAGAAATCGCAGTGCTTGATGGTGGAAGGAGCGATTCTCAAGACGGTCGTGATTGGATCTGGTGCCTCAGCACTGGCGGGAATCTTTCATTCCATTCATTCGGTAGCCGTCATCGAAAATCAAAATGCCTACCTAGGTAAGATCGCACTAGCGCATGATATCGCAGATAGGCCACATGCCTGTCACGGCGGATCAATATCTTGGCCGAGCAGTTTCCCGACGGAAAGTGCATCAACGTACTTTCTTCAAGTGGCCTTAGACAAATGTCTTGAACTCACTTTCGTTGACTCTGCAGGTAACCTGGATCATCCCCCAGCCGAAATGGCATCACTCAAAGGCCTTGCTACAGCCTTCATCGTTTCAACAACAACAGCAGCCAGTTCCCTCCCAACGGCAACGACTCGCAACGGAACATACATCGGCCTGCACAACACAACCACAAGTCTCGACTACTTCCTCGGAATTCCCTTCGCTCAACCACCCATCAACGACCTTCGCTTTCGCAATCCCGTCTCTTTGAATACCTCATGGACCGGCACACGAACCGCTCAATCCCTCGGGGACAGCTGTATTGGCTACGGTAGCGACATGGCTGGCTTGACACTCTCTGAAGACTGCCTAAATTTGAATGTCATTCGCCCGACTGGAAATTTCTCCCAACCGCTTCCTGTCGCGGTCTGGATCTATGGAGGCGGGTACTATGAGGGCTCGGCGAATCGACCGGCGTATAATCAGACGAGGTTTGTGATGAATTCGGTTGAGATGGGGTTGCCGGTCATTGGGGTTGGGTTTAATTATCGGTTGACGGCTTTGGGGTTTGTGAGGACTCCTGAATGATGGTTTGCTGAGTGCTAACTGTGAGATTGTAGATGGCTCTGGAACGAGGAGACGCAGGCGATGGGAGATACGAATATGGGGTTGAGAGATCAGAGAATGGCTTTGCAATGGATTCAGGAGAACATCGCTGCGTTTGGCGGTGATCCGAAGAGGGTTACGATTTATGGGGAGAGTGCTGGGGGTATTTCGATTGGGAAGCATCTCATGGCATGTAAAAAGCAGCATCTTTTCACGGTCTGATCTCTCGCTGATCGATATATGCTAGGCATACGGGGGCCGCAACGACAATCTCTTCCACAACGCCATCCTGGAAAGCGGCGGCCCCCTGGAAAAATGGCCCTACGGATTCAAGAACGCGACGGAGTACATGCTGACCGTCTCACAAAAGCTCACTGATGCAACAGGCTGCTCCAACTCCACCAGCCCGCTCGAATGTCTTCGAGACCTGCCATTCTCAACTCTCAACGCAGCCTTGAACATCACCAACACTTGGGTCGCGGGCACCGGTCTGGGACCTTTCATCGCCATGATTGACAACGACATCCTCCAACAACTAGCAACAACTTCAATCTCCACCGGAGCGTTTGTCAAAGTCCCCATCCTCTACGGTACAAACACCGACGAAGGCACCGCTATAGCCCCCACAGGTATCAACATTGATGTCGACTTTGCGAGAGAGATAGCCAAAGGCGGACCTGATAATCATACCATCGAAACCCTCAAACTCTTGTATCCCGATATCAACGCAGTCGGCATCCCCGCCACCTACACTCCACCTCCCTACACCTCCTCTTACGGTCTCCAATGGAAACGCGCAGCAGCCTACTGGGGCGACATCGTTGAGCACGCGCCCCGGCGTGCCGTCATGAGTGCCTGGGCGAAGCATAACACAACTGCGTATAGCTACCGCTTCAATGTGAAGCCTGTCGGCACGGCGGATGAAATTGGCTCGACGCATTTCTCCGAGGTGGCGTGGGTTTTTGATAATGTCGATGGGGTTGGCTACGCCACCAACCCTTTCGGTGGCGTAGAGAGGTATGAAGAGCTTGCGAAGTTGATGAATAGGATGTGGATTTCGTTTATCTGGTTCTCGAGTCCGAATTTTCATGGTTGTAAGTTGTCTCTTTGCAACGGTAGATAGTTGGTGATGCTGACTCATTGATTTGTAGTGAACGATGTGCCGACATGGCCGAAGTATGAGGTCGCTGGTGCTGGTGTTGGGAAGAACTTCGTGTTTGAGGGCAACGAGACGTCTCATGTTGAAGTGGATGATTGGAGGGCGGCGGGGATTCAGTATTTGATTGATGTTATGGGGAAGCAGTATCACTACTGAAGGGCTAAGCTGGGTCGTCAATACACTGGCCAGCCTCGCCGACCCCTGAATTCAACCAGACTCCGACTCATACTCCTCAATCACCTCCCTCTCCCACCACACTCCGTCCCTGGAAATCAAATTCCAACTCTTCCTCTGCTCATCCTGAGCCGAATTACCCACCTCCCATCCAAACTCATCCTTTTTCGTAAGCACGTCCCTCTCCCCAGTTTCCTGATCAACTGCAAACCCATCCCCGGTGCTAATTTGGAGGTTAACACCAAAGAAACGCCGCAGCCCTTCAATGATGTACGGCCCTACCGCATCGTGCTCACCGATCTTGAGCTTTTTGCACACAATGATCGCCCTGTCGGCTCTGTGGCTCAGCTCCTCGTTGAGAGGCAGATGGCTTCGAACGTCTCGTTCCAGGAGCTCGATGATCTTGTCCGTGAGCAGCTTTCCTTCATCGCCCACTGGCACGCGATCGCGTTCGATGCCAATGGTCGTATCTTCGTCGGTGTCAGCAATCGAGGCGAAGATGTGTGCTGCGAAGCATTTGTTGTCGCTCAGGGGTATGTAGACGCCTACACAGACGTCGAGTTGCAGAGTGCCGATGGCATTGGTCGAGCCGCTGGCTAAGGGGAAGGTAAAGATACCGCCACAGCCTTCTTCGATCTCGTAAAAGGTCTTGGTCACTGGAAGAGTTGGGTTGAAAGATATCGAGTCCGGATGATGCGGATTTGATGCTCCATATCTGCGCTTCTGACGAGGCTGTCTTGTAGGATGTTGAGCAAACATGATTCGTATCTGTTCGAAGGAGATGATCGCTGTAATGTATCTGTGTAGGGTGTTCTAGCACCTGCTTGCCTTGTCGACATGCCATGGTGGCTTTGTTTACCGGCTTCTTCTGGTAGGAACGATCTTTGGAAAGAAATTTGCTGTCGTTCTTGCAGGCGTAGTCAAATGCTTGACTAGTATCACTGCTCAAGTGACCATGGGGCACCTTGTATCTCCGTGTCCTGGTCGGTCGTTGTGCGTTGGACGGAAGCCACGGAATGGGCCATGAGATTTCGTTGTCAATGGATGGACGTCCGTCCTCCGTCTTCGAGGGGTCGTCTAGGCCAGCGATGCGGTCGAAGAGATGCTCGAAGATCATATGGTGGCTAGCGAATCGAGGAGGAGGCGAGAATAAGGCTCGGTCTCGGAAGAGAGTGTGGCAAAAGTGGACATGTGCGGACGTACATTCCTCCGACTGCCGCCACTCTCATTCTGAACCGCTTGTGCCACCACACCACTCGAATCCGAACGAGGCAGGCCCCCAGAACACGGTCAGCATCCCGTCCACGAGCCCTTTGACCTTACCATTGACGAATACCAGCAGACGACCGCCATGGCCGAATCCGCCTGCGAAGAAGTCTGGGCCATCCCCGAGCTCCGCGACGAGATCCTCTTACACCTCCCTCTCGATGACCTCCGCACAGCCATGCGAGTCTGTAAAGACTGGGCGGATCCCTCCTCACGAATGCAAGAAGTCTTGTTCATGAAGCCACGAGCCAAGAAAGTCACCATCGACGCTTCCGACGATGACAGCACAGATGCGTACTCGAAGGGAGGGCAGGCTGACCAGCGGTGGATGTCTGTCGTTGAGAAGAAAGACGAGTCTACTAGCGACACCGATAACGACACATCAGAGAGACACTATGTCAAGCCGATCCTCAACCCCTTCTTCTGGTTCATCAACGACGAAATCCCAGCGATCTTCCTCACCCCCGAGCCACCGATCCAAGGCTTCCTCAACGAGAATGCATCCTGGCGGCGCATGCAATACGTCCAGCCACCGGCGGTTCACGTCAAACTCCTGTGTCTTGGCGGATATGTTCAGTGCCTGGAACCAGAGTTGTATCCCCCCTTCGAACCAGGTAACTACACGGCAGTCAAAGTCACCAACTCTCGCGGCGTTACGCTGGGTGAGATCTTGGACGCATTGCGAGAGCACGTGGACGGTTGCCAGTTGTGTCAGGACGTCGAGGATATCGGATTCGAGGAGGAGTGGGGATTCTCCTTTTACGGAGGCAGGCGGACGCGGCAGGTTGAGCGTGATGTGACCGGGCATGAGATGCTTGAGGCCATTCGAGCAGTGACCAAGAAGGTGGACCAGGAGGACAAGACCCCCGCTGCAGAGGGCGAAGAGACCCCGGACGAAGAGGTGTCGTCCAATTCAGAAGACGGTGCGGCCACAGAGGAAGCAGACCAGCCAGAGGTCTCTTCCAGCGAAGAGGATTGAGACTATGATCCAAGGCTCCGCGGAAGCACCCAGAATCGGGCAAGTGAGGCCAGAGACACGGTCCAAAGAACAAGTGGTTTGAGTAGAGAACGGCGCAGGATGGATACGATGCAATAACAGCTTGCTCTGGATACCGCATCGAGGTAGACAGGCGAAATGGGCTGCACTGTTTGAAATCATGTTAGCTTCTCTCTGTACAATCGAAGTGAGTCATTACAAAGATGTTCGTATAAAACATTCAACATGAAGGAGAGATATTTAGACAGTAAAGATACTCGTGACGACCACTTTATCCAGTGAGGGAATACTGCCCGGTCATTGAACAAACATGGCAACAACGTCGTCAAAGTGAAGTAAAGAGATATGGAAAGGGGCAGCAGTGAAATATGTCATTACACTCCGCACCTATCACCACAGCATCGTCACATTCGCAATAGGCGGCGAATCCCACTCAGGAGCATCCTCCGGCCTAGGCATCTCCAACGGCCGGCGATGCCAGTGAGCCACAAAGCTCTGCGCCGCTCTCTCCGTATGGAAGCCCACAATGTACACTTCAGGCGCCGTTCGTCTTTTCAGCTCCGCGTATTTTGGATCTTGTGAAGACTGTGACAGACGACTGACATCAATCCTCATCTGGTCCTCCTCGGTACGTTCTGCAATGGCAGTGAAGGCTCTCTCATCGTTCTGTATCGGCGAAGGCATATGGGTTGGTGTCCAACGAGTGATGTCCATGTGCAGGCCGTCGCTTCCGTTCCAGCCCAGGCCTCGTGCTCGTCCGTCTTCCATCAAGATGTGGCGAATCATGGATGGCCCTAGTTGCGGTCCTTCCATGGCGAGTCGAGCTTCAAACGGCAGCTTGCCCTCGCGATCGACGATGGCTTTCCAGCCGCGATTGCGTACAACGGTTTGCATGACGGGTGCTAGTGGGGGCTTGAGTTGTCTCAGCTCCAGCTTTTGGGTGGGCGGGACCAGAGTATAAGCCTGGATGGCAGAGTGTGCATCCAGGCCTTCGATCATGTACCCTGGAGGCGGCGGGATGGGAGAAGTCATGGAGCTCGGCGTGTGTAGAGCTGCCAGGGTGTGGATGCGCTGAACGTGGCCTTGATATGTAAAGGCATTTAGTGCGGAGGTGAAGAGCAGGTAGTACACGTTTTGTTGCTCAAGATTGGCGAGATCTCGGCCAGGAATGACTTTCAAGATGTCTCCCTGTTCCAGTCTCCAGCCTTCGAGATGACGACCTTGTGGGACCAGGCGTCGGAAGTCTTCCTCGACCAGATTCGGACTTGCGTTCCGCAGCACCAGCACGGCAGTCCCAGGACCAGCGGCCTCCATTTCTGCTTCCAGTTGCTGCGCTACCCATGACTTGTTCCGGGTGTATTTCTCTTGGCGATTCATGCCAGTTGCTGGTTGGGATGGCGTAACTTCAGGCAGAGGCACTCGGGGCACCTCCCGTGAGGCTGTATCCTGTACTTCATTGCGCTGAGCGATTTCAGGGAAAAGCTGCTCAACCAGAGAAGGGCCCTCGGAATCCTCTGTTGGAATCTCTTTGCGCTGGTCTCCCTGCTTCCATCCTCGTGTCTGAACAGGAATGTATTTCGGTTTCTTAGATCTCCTGGGTGGCTTGCGGTCATCGCTGAAACATCGCTTTGGGCGATGAAATTCTGCAAGCCATCGTAACAACGCTGTGCGCCGAGACAAATGGCGCACTGGCAGCATCAAAAGGCGATGAAAGACGATGGCCGGTTCACGATTGGTGCTGGCAGAACGTTCAGGAGAAGAGCTGAAGTCGGGAGTTCCCTCTTTAGCGAGAGTGAGTGAGTGACGGAAGTCGTGGTGCGGACCGGGATGATCAGATTCGGAAGCGAGACCGAGAGGTCGTTGAACTCCTGAGATGAGATCCTATCGGCGACAACGGCTCTCGAGACGTGCGTCGAGTGCGGCGTGGCGGTCTGAAGCGGATGCCCGTGTTGCTTTTCTTGTCGACGACAACAAACGCCGCATCGTGCATGCACTCCTGCTCCTACTCCTCCTTCCCTGCCGCTGCAGCACCGGCTCGGCAGAATAGAATGGTACGCAAGCAGGCTAGCAGAATGTCGGGTTTCGAGAACAAAGTAGTCGCTCTCCGTGCAATTGACTAAAGCTCGTACAGTGTACAACGGTGATGATCGCAGCTGGTCTGGGAAGGTGCTTTCGCTTTTGGTTCAACTGTTGACAGCGGTGCTAAGATGCTAGTGTCGCGTGCGAGGATAATGTTGTACGGAGTTTTACATCTAGATGAAACTGCGACGAAAAGCGTATGCACGATGAATGCGCGACTTGATAGCGGTGTACCGAGTTGTTGGGAAGCAGCGACCCGGTCAAACGAGTATTCAGAGGTGCTGGAACTGTTTCATGCTTCTCTCCATGTTTCTCGGACTGTGTGCCGTTGATTCAGGTGGTTAGCGGCTCGTTATGTTGGGCTGAAACGGGGATAGCGGGGCATTTTTGGATGCATGGCGTCCACGTTAGCAAAGCGCAAAGCTTCCTCATCCATCGCGCACCACCTCGATCAGAGCTTGTACCCGCACGTGGCGTGCGCTTGAGACCTGCAGCGTGCAGTCTACCCCTGGCCGTCGATAAAAGACGTCGCGAGGCCCGCCGTTCAAGATGGCTTCTGATCCTTCATCTTCACATGCTCAGCCGAAGCCTCAGGCCAAGAAGAAAATGCATATGACCGACACTCAGCACGCCGTAGTGCGATCACTTCCGGCCACAGGACTCGAGGGTGCTTTTCGTGTTCACTTGTTGCCGGATAGTCTGCGGGAAGCTGGATTGAAGATTGGTGATACTTGCGAGATTCTTGGCGACGATGGGACGACTGGTTATGGAATCGCCTGGCAGGCGGCCGACTCAATGGGCAACCGACCGAAGACTAGACCTGCAAAGATGACAGAGACCTTCAAGACTGCGTTCGGCTTTCAGGATGGATCAAGAGTTAGCATTTCGCAGACCGATGCTAAAATTTTCCCCGCCGAGAGCATGGTCTTGACAGATGTGACTCCTACAGAGTACAGTTCGTCGAATGATATGGATGCGGGAGGTTGGGAAATCAAGATCAAGGATCTGTTCTGTAAGTTGCACTGTCGTGGACTCCACACCTTCACATGCAATCACCGCTCTCCGCTGTCGTTGCAGCATCTACGCCACCGAGCCAGCAGATCGCACCTCGAGAGCAGCGAAAAGTATTCGGGGATTGTCTTCAGAGGCTGATTGTTTCACAGTAAGCTGCGAAGCCCTCGCTCCAGGCATCTCATTCGACGTCCAAGGGCGAAAGAAGAAGTCCAGGAAGCGATTCTTCATCGAGAGTATAGAATCCAGAGAGGCGTCAGAGTCATCGCTCTTCGCCTTTCAAAGTGCGACTAGGATCTCGTTCCCGGACGGCGTGGTGGAGCCTGAGCGAGCACCTGAGACGAGCGTTCTCCGCCAGAATGGAGGTTCAGAACCGCCCAGCAATGCCTTCAGCAGCACGATCGCCAGCCGTCCCAACGGGATCATGACGCCACCCCCACCTCAGTTGGACGTGAGTGGCATCGGCGGCCTGCTTGACGAGTGTAGAGCGCTCAATCGTCACCTTCGAAGGCTATTGGCAAAGGCGGAGGACTTGAACAGCCCACGACACCAGGTGCCAAACAATCCCATCCTCATCCACGGGTATGAGGGTACCGGGAAGTCTATGCTCCTCGACAAGCTCTCACAGATACCTTTTCGCAAGGTGCTTCGAATCGACCGAGCCAACCTGCCAGGTGGAACTATATCAGCGAATAAGAAGTTTATCAGAGAATGCTTCGCAGACGCTGTCGCTGATCAGCCATCTCTACTTCTGTTCGACAATCTCGACCATCTGGCGCCCGCGGATGATACACACTACTCAGATATCATCGCAACTGAGCTGGGTAACGCAACGAAGCCTGGAATGCGTGTCATGGTTGTAGGATCATGCAGATCTCGCTCAAACGTCAACACTGCTCTGTTCGGTCCTGGCCAGTTCAGCGTGTCGATCGAGCTGCCAATCCCGAATCTTGAGGCCCGCGAGCAGATCATGAACGTGCTGCAAGGGAAGCCTGCCTTCACGAAGAACACACTATCGACGACGATTGCCGAGCGAACACACGGCTATACTGCCAAGGACGTCGCATTGCTGCACAAGAACGCTACTTACCATGCCTACAAGCGGTTCGATGACGAATGTGCTGAACGAGATATGGCTCGCTCCCCAACCCCACCGGCTTACGAAGACATCGTAAGGCGACTCGATGGCTCGGTCACTCCATCAGCATCGGGGAATGCGACGAATGCACAACCCTCGCCTGAGCCCAACGTAAACGATTTCGAGGCGGCACTGCGTGAGATCAAGCCCACCGCCCTGCGTGAAATCTTCACCGAGAAGCCCAAAACCAGGTGGACCGACATAGGTGGATCCGACTCAATCAAAGAGCGCTTCGACGAAGCCATCGAATGGCCACTCAAGCACAAAGATCTAATGCTCAAGTTGGGGATAAACACACCCAAGGGAGTCTTGCTCTACGGCCCGCCAGGTTGTTCAAAGACCCTCACCGCGCAAGCGGTGGCGAATACTTACAAGTTGAACTTCATCGCCATCAAGGGCGCGGAGCTGATCAGCATGTACGTGGGTGAGTCGGAGCGCGCGGTGAGGGAAGTCTTCCGCAAAGCGAAACAAGCAGCGCCGTGTGTGATCTTCTTCGACGAGATTGATTCTATCGGCTCTGAGCGCGATAGCGCGGGCACTAAGGGGTTGAATGTGCTCACGACTCTCCTGAACGAGATGGACGGATTTGAAGCGCTCAAGGATGTCTTCATTCTCGCGGCTACGAATAAGCCCGCTCACCTCGACCCCGCTCTCCTTCGCCCTGGCCGGTTTGATAGCCACGTTTACCTGGGCCCGCCAGGTGAAGTTGCCCGCAAGGAGATCATCATGCTCACCACGCGCGGCGCTACGCTCGCCAAGGATGTGAACTTCGATCACCTGGCCGCGGATATGGAAGGCTACTCTGGCGCTGAGATTGTGAGGATATGTCAGAATGCGAAAATGCCTTCCTTCAAGAAGGCGCTCAAGGGTGAGGAGGACGTGCGGGTGAGCGCGGCGGATTTCGCGAGCGCAAGGGCTGGGGTGAAGAAGGGCATCACGCAGGAGATGCTGGATGAGTTTGAGGCGTTCTCCTCGAGGATGGACAAGGATTAGGGGATGAAAGGGCTGTTTCGTAGCGTGGACGTATCGAATTTCTTTGGGGATAGATTCGTTGTCTCACATGTTCTTGACTCGTCTGTAGGCTTGGCGCGGGTTTGACCCTTCAAGATGCAAAATCAAGGCGTCGGGAATTTTCTGTCTATGGGTCTATCCCCGATTGTGCATGGGTCGATCCCCGCCTGTAGGAGTCAAGTTTAGAAGCGCTGTTACATGTCTCGTAGGCATGGAATCTCTACGGTTCGCGGAGATAGGGAATTCCAGACAGACGATCGTCCCCGAGCCAGTCCATGGTCTTGGCAGCATTTAGCGACTTTCACATGCCAAAGTAACAAAGCGGCTGTTTCCCGTGGACAATCCGATCTCCAAACACCACGAGACTTCGCAGAAATTGATTGATGTTTCAAAGCCCTGGACACTCGACATTTCATGGGGATAGCAATTCTACATACTCTTTAGTCTCGGCAAGGGTTGCGCTCTTTCACATGCAAAAGTGAAGACACGGGAATTCGCTTGGGGATGCACCGACCCCCGAAGAAGATGGAAAGACAGTGAATTCGATGCACGATCTGTCGGCATGGGCTGCTTACATATCGCGAAGACGAGATGTGAATTGAGAGGCCTCGAAGACTTCACTTCATCTCTGTCACATGCACACTACTGGGACGGATTTTTCACTTAGTCCATCCTCGTATTATGTTCACATTTCAACGGCTGGTGGAGGATTGATTGTCACTGTGGTCTATAGTCCATGGCATTGGGTGTTTGAGCTTGCCAGGGTCTTGTCAGATCACGCCAGCGCAAGTCTTGAGTTAGAAAGTTGTGAACTCAACAGCAGTCACAAACCTCATCTCACGCTAAGTCTGGGTACGCTCCCTTCGGGGTGAAGGCTGATTGTATGATAGACACGCTTCTTGCATTTGAGCCTGTGTGGAATGGCATCGTTGATCTGATATCACCGTTTCGTTACCCAACCTTCTCTTCGTGTGACTTGTCGCTCAGCGCCCGAACAGCTCCAACATTTCCGCACCGGTCGCCGCCTGCATAGTCAATATTGAATGCATCATCCAGTGCAGACACATTCCTCGTGGACGGGATGTAGTGAGGGCGCACGATGCACATCCGGGCACATGCATCTTGACGTAGTCAACAAGACTACCCAGCTTGACACCTTCGGCATCCCTTGGCCCTGTCACATCCTTCCCACAGCACACAAGCTTCACTGTGCCCACCGCAGGCTGGCTGAAATACATCGTGCGCCAGGATGCACATGCGCGGGTCTTGCTCTGCGTCTCATCGCGGGCGGATAGAGCGAGAGGAACGAGGCGCGGTTCGTAGTAGACCTCTTCCAGTAAGCGAATCAAGAAAGGGTTCAAGACTGGCTTTCTCTGAATTGTGATCTCTTTTCCGTTCGAGTCAATGTAATGTCGCTGTTTCTTGTCGCTGGCTCTGTCGGTGTGGGAAACATCGGAGCGGATCAGATTCTTGTTGAAGGGTTTCTTGAAGAGCGCCCGCTGGATCGGAAGGGAGTTGTTAATGACCGCCGACCATTGTTTGCAGACAGCTTGTGATAGCAGAAGGTCTTGTAGTGGGAGGTGAAGCAGGATGTTCTCGAGGAGTTCGTAGGTCTCAAAGACCTTGATTGAGGCGGCGTCAGATTCGGGCGGTTCGCCGGCAGATGAGTCGGCCATGGCTGCTTCGAGGTAGTGGTAGAGTCGGTGTCTTGCTGTTGTTCGAGGAGAGACGGTGGCAGTCGCTGATTGCTCGGCAGCTGCGACTGGGTCGCACGGACCAAGTGGCGTAACAAGCTTGCGGCGAGTGAATCTTGAGGAAGGATGGCGCAAACATCGCGCCTGCCTTTTGAACAGCGACTTAAGCTTTCGGCTAGTAAAGCGCGAAAACATGTGCTGCCTCGTCTGATCTCCGCCTTCAACTTCCAACACCACATCACAACAAACAACAAATCATCACCTCACCACCATGGCGTCGGCAGCAGCGGCGGACACACCAGCGACGCATGCTGCACTACACACTGCCGAGCTTCTCGAAAACATCTTGCTCTACCTTCCTCTGAATGACTTGCTGCTATCGCAGAGAGTTTGCAAGTTCTGGAAGAAGAGTGTCGAAGAGTCCAGCAAGGCACAGAGAGCTCTCTTCTACCGGCCTACTGGAAAGGACTGCGTGCGTTGGGAGAGCGACGGCACGAATGATCGTCTATGCGGGATCGAATACGGCTTATGGTATCACACCAGCGAGCGCCGCATGACCACACCTGTCATCAACCCACTGATGCGTCGTTTTATCATCACCGAGTGGGCCGACATGATCTCAATCTTGCACGTCGGATTTGTGTCACCTGTCTTTGACAGGTCTGCGTACAACGTTGAAGACGTCGATTACGAGGATGACGAGGATGAAGAGGATGACCATGAGCACGCTCAAGATATCGGCCCAAGAAGTGTCGCAGAGATGGAAGCTTTGCACGCAAAGGACGCAAGCTGGAGGCGAATGCTGTTCACCCAGCCTGCGTGTGAGGCAGTGAGAGTCAGCTGCGACCGAACGGGCAAACACTTCACCATCTCGAATCCGAAAGGGATCAATTTGCAGGATTTGGTCGATGGTCTAAGAACGCATTGGTTTGAGTGTCCGTTTTGCACGACTAGTTGCGTTATTGAACGCTGGGATTATTACGGCTTTCGCAGGGAGGAGCTCGACCAGAAGGAGTCATTCTCGAGCGCATGGGACTTGGTGAAGGACCTGAACGAGAAATGAGGAGCGAGAAATCGCCCGCGCATGCATTCTCCATCAAGCTCTTGAGTCGGGGCAAAGAGCGTTGAGATCGACCTGCGGGATTGAGACAGATGGGAGAATCGTCATCAGCAACTCTGCATCTTGAAATATGAGTCCTAGATTGGGTCAGGTCATGCGGCGAATGCCGTCTATAGCCAGACTTGACGGTAGCAGAACATTATGAGCATCCCCGCGATGTGAAGTAAAGTTCTGATGTGCAATAAGCACAGAAAATTCGTTCGTTACTCGTCCAGTGTCCAGGCATATTCCAGGGCTTCCCTGTCCCTTTGCTTATTCCTTGCCGCGAACCACTTCCTCTCAAACCCATTACTTCTATCCACACCATCCCACCTCCAGCCCGGCCGTATGCCATACCGATTCGGCTCAAATGCACCCTGATACGTCTTCGCACTGCTCTTGCTCTTCCCGCCCTTCGTACTCGTCTTCTTCGTGGCCAGCAGTTGTGCCATAGGATCATTCCACCTCTCCCTCTCCTTCAACTCCTCATTCATCTTCGCATCATCCGCATGTCTCGCCACAGTCATGACCTTTGCCTCTTGCAACTCCTGCCTCCTCTCCTCCTTCTCCCTCCTTTGCACATCACCCTTCCTCGCTTCCAACTCCTCTTTCTGCTTCCTCTCATCCTCCTTCGCCTTCTCCTCTTGCTCCGCCTTCTTCTCCTTCACATTAATCATCCGCCCTGACGCGTCTCGATAGATCGTCTGCTGTGCCAGTCCTCCCGAGTCTAGCCCCGCCGCTTTCATCGCTCTCATCTCCGCTTTCTGCTTCTTCTTCAAAGCAGCAGTGACTTGCTCCGCAGTTTGCAACCCCGCCATAGCCCCATTCGCCATCGTCGGTCCATCATACTCTCCACCATCTTCTCCAACGACCGCGGGATCGTCATCATCATCCTGCGCCCTCGCCTTCACCTCCTTCTGCGCATCCGCCAGAATCGCATCCGCAGCCGCTTGCTCTGCATCTTTCGGCGCCTCCGCTCCTACTCGGACCCATTTTGACTTCTTCGTCGGTTTATTTAGACCTCCTGATAATGCGCCGCCGACGATCGTGGGCGCATCTTCGTCGTCTTCGTCGCCTGTTTTGGTGGTTTGCTTGGTCCAGGTATTTACGTCGTCGTCGGCGATTACAAGGCCTTCGGATTTGGCGGCGTCTTTTCTTTTGCGCTTTTTGGAGGGTTTGGAGTCTGCGGAGAGGTAGTTCTTTGCGAGGTAGTCGGCGAGAGACATGGTGGGGTTGTGTGTTGAAATGATGGTTTGGACTGGAAAGTTGAACTTCGAGAGAGGTCGCCCATGATACTGCAGGGGTGCCTCAGGCCGCACTTTCCTCAAACCCAAACTTGATCGAAGGGCGTGAGGTTCTGTGCACAAGACAACAATGTGAGTGACGACGACAATGCCACGATCAGATGAGGCAGCGTCATGGTACACGATGGTATACCGAGCCGTTCAAGAAATTCCGTACGGGAAAGTGACAAGCTACGGCCATATCGCAACGCTTCTTGGATACCGTGAGTACATAGCAAGAACGATTACCAACAGCCTGGTTGCTAAAGACTCTGCGTAGCTGAGCGGCCCCGGTGAGGCGACACTGCTGCGTCTTACAAACGTGCAAAGCTGATGCTTGAAACACAGTCAAGTCGGGATGTGCCTGAAGTACCTTCCATCGGCGACAGACCAGCCAGACGCTCGCTACAACAGTGACACAGTCCCGTGGCAGAGAGTCATCAACTCCAAAGGGGTCATCAGCCAGAGGTGAGTTTTCTGTCGTCATCTCTCGCGGGTGGCTATGTCCAGCTGACTCGGTCGGATTCAGAGGAACGAACGGCGCGGCGAACCAAGAACGCGTGCTCAGCACTGAAGGAGTGGAGGTTGGACGTGGGGATCTCGGCGAGCGAACTGTCGACTGGAACTTGTACGGCTGGTTTCCTAATCGTCTCCCAAGCGAAGAAGAGTCACGCGAAGAGGGTGGGTAGGCGCTGCAGCCGCCCAGACTGAGCGATCCGATCGATGTTGTATGTACCGCCGCTTTCGTTGCCACTCCGGGATGAGCTGGATGGATGGAATGCTATGGGAGTGAGATCAGTAGTGAACACGCATGAACAACTTCACCGCCGTCTCCGCCAGCGCTCCAGCGAATGCCCTCAACACGTGCCGTGATGCGAGACAGGAATGTGCCTGGTCCGGAGCCCGCCGACCGAAATAGACGCTGGATTGAGAGAGCTCGAGCTCTCGCTGCAGGTTGAGTGCTTGCATGCAGCTCTCTCTGACGTCGCGGGGTGCTGCCGCGTCGACCGGGAAGAGCTCACGTCGCTATCATCAACAAAACAACGAAGCCGGAATACCGCCTCGCCCCCAGCCTGTTTGATGACCTCGGTCATCCCTCTGCTGCGCGACGCTTCCGTGAGCCACTCGTTGTCACCACGTTCATGCCCCATGACGAACCTACGAAGCGTGCCGCCGTGGCGCATGTCTCTTATCGTGCTCCCCACCTCCGGAGCGTTGCCTTGATAATCACAACAAAGACGCCCATTGACGTGCTCTTTGCTCTGCTTATAGAACGAGGATCAGCTTTGTGCAAGCCTTCTCCTCCCGATTCATCATCAATTCATCAATCCAGACCCAGCACTGCCTGGGTAGACTCATCGTATCGTCGGAACCCCGAGCCTCAGCCCCGTGACTCAGCCCGAGCAGTCACGCCTCAAACGGCCTTCACTGCTGTCTTTGATCAAGCATCATACCTGCCGTAATCACGTAGCTGCTGTTTCGATTCTTTGTTTTCCGACATCCGTCGACAATAAACGCCCTTCCCTACTCACCTGATCCTCCGACCTGCGAACGACTACTCCATCACCAACTTCACACCACCCAGACATCAAGGTGACCATCCAGTCAACCTTCCAACCAGCTCCAATCGACGCGATAGCATCGACTCTTCGAATCACCAACACTCTCCGACGCGTCAAGGAACCTTCAGACAACATGTCCACTGAGCAGACCTTCTCCCAGGCCGACCTCCGCAGCACTGCTCAGTCGTACAAGCGCGACGCTGCTCGCAAGCACAAGTGGGCCTTGGGAACCTCTGAAGGCGTGGGCAGGGCTGTAGGCAAGCCGCGTCCATACCGGCCATCGGAGACGTGAGTCACCCATAAGCTTCCCCAGTCCTCGAAGGATGTAGCTGACATCTAGCTCTTTGCAGGGAGTACAACCTCAAGCGACGCGAGGAGAAGAGCGCCGTAGCTTCGCTCGCCCATGGCACCAAGATCGCCCGCAAGCATGACATGCTCGAGGGCGCCGCCATGACCGATGAGTCTTCGGGCAGCGCCTCCGACGAGTATGACGAGACTCCTTCCCCACCTGTCGATGCCGGTGTTACGTATTCGTTCGATGCTGCTCGTGGCCCAACCAAGGGCAGCCAGATCCTGAACGTTGCTCTCGCCAAGGCTGTTGAGAAGTTTGAGGAGCGGGAGACTGTGAAGCTGGTCAAGAGCGAGTACGAGCTCCTGGACTCCGACGGCGAGGCCGTTGCTCCATCGCCAGATAAGAAGCGCAAGGGCAAGAAGGCTGCTGAGCAGGCCGTAATCGTTCCCGCCGAGGACGAGGACTACGAGTTTGTGTAAAGCAAGTCCCTCAGCCTCGACATCTACGACTCTTGCATACGGCCTCGCTCTTGGACCATCCGGCGTTTCTCATGGAATCATGCCTGTCCTTCGACAACACACAGCTTCAGCTCTTGCAAGTATCTTTAATCGACTTTGAGGGGATGCGTATGGATATGGATTGCATCGGGAATCGGCGTTCGAGATATCATCAGCAGGGTCATGAGAAGGACAGACCTTCGAGGCGTTCTTTGAGGATATGACGATGATACCCAGGGCCTATGGCTTTTCACATGATTAGTGTGGCAGATTTGGCTGTTACCGGTGCATGAATGCAGTGCCTTTGCAGCCGCCTGGCTGCAGGCCATAACGCATCCTTCTTCTTTTTGCTCTCGTATTGCTCTCATATCAGCGTTCCTTCGGGCGAATCTGGTGTTCGACGTGTTGAACGCCGGGGGTTCCGTTGACGATGCGAAGAGAAACAGTCCAAGTTTGCTGGCTGTATTTTGCTTCATTTCGCGGATCGGCAAGCGCTTTGACCGCCCTCATGCCTCAGGCGCCCAGAGGCGGTGTTGTGTTTCAGAGTTGACTTCACCCTTTGCCATCGTCGTCTATCTTCCAGTCTATTTTTCATCACAGCTTCTTTTCAAACGTCTCGTTCAGCTTTGTGCGATTCTCTCTCCCAGCTGATTGGCTGCATCAGGTAGGGCGACGGCGACGGCAGCATGGTCCTCCCCAGCAATATCAAAGATTGAGTTCAGTCCAAAAGAACGTACACTCTTTGCTCTTGCTACATCTCATTGTCTCCCATCAAACATTCTTCTACATTCCACGCAAAAACATCATGAAAAATACCAAGCTCTCTCGACCGGTGAACGATGCCCCACCCATCACTTTCTGGAAACGGGACGCCAGCTCATCCGCGCAGCGGGAAGTACAGAATTTTGCGCCCTCACGTAGTACCAGTCCAGGATAGGGTCCAGAGATTCTGTGTCCGGACGGTGTGACTCCCTCCCCCAAGAACCACCACGCCCTCCTCCCAGGCTGCCACCACCAAGAGGAATGCCTTAGGCATGTCGGCGGCAGTCTAACCAATGAGACCCCGCGGACGAGCACACCAACACGACGGAACCTCGAGTCACAAGCGCCGGCTCCTTGGGCCTTGAGCGAATAGCATGGCGGGACTGGACAATCGCGAACAGAGCCTGATACGATACGCGGAAGAGTCAGAGGACGCGGCGGATGGGCTTTATAAATTCCGCGAGTCGCTGCCGCGGAGCGCGACGAGGATCACGGCGATTGTGAGTGAGCTGTTTGCGATCAGTTCGGCTTTGCGAGCGATCCATAATGAAGAGGGTACGAGGCAGTATGGGCCTTCGTTTTATCGAATCCAAGAGGATTTGGGGTTGGTTTTTCGAAGTTTACGGTTGACGTTGGATGAGCTGTTCACTATGTTTGCCAGGGCGAGGGAGAGGCCGGATCAGATGGTGTGGGAGGATTTGAATTATCGATTTGAGGAGGAGGAGAGGTTTGGATTGTTGGAGAGGTTGGAGTGGTATCGGGACTTTTTGACGGCGCAGCATGAGATCTTGGAGGGGAATGGATCTGAAAGTCTGGGCGATTTGAGGAGGGATGTTAGGGATGTGCTGCAGGCGCAGGAGGCCGCACGGCGGAGGCATGGCCGCAGTTCGATTTCAGGAGCGAGCACGCCTCGTCCGCAACCAAGACCGAGGAGGCCTTCGCGACCACAGCCGCCGGGATACCCCATCTCGCCGACAGCCTCGTCGAGTGAAGACAGCTGGGAGAGTTGGGAGAGGGAAAGGCCACCGGGCTTTGGACCAGCTCCTGAGCCGCCCATCTCCCCTATCTTCTCGTCTGGTTCTTCGCAGACGATGTCGTCAAGCCAGACGTCTTATTCAAACGATCCTTACATTCCACCAACTCCACTACCGCTGGTCCATTGGGCGCAAAATGTCTTTGATGGCCGACATCCAACTACCGAATACAAACAGCCCTTCCAATCAGTCGAAAGATCGGTATGCCACGGCACAGCAGACCCAGCCTCCCTGGAACATCTCGTCCGCGATGGCTTTCAGCGAGTCCTCGAATTATCCTTCGACCAAGAACGCTTCTGGGTCCGTTTCTACTGGCGTCCCTCCGACTTCCGGGCTCGTATCCTCATCATGACAACAGACGTGCACGGTCAACAACTCCACTTCTCACAACCGCTAACGAACCTCAAAATCATCCGTAGAGGCTCCACTTTACAACTCTGCCGAGTCCGCCAAGGAAACGGCCGCTATGCTCTCTGGGCTCGTCTCAACTTCATCTTCCACGAACGCCTTGTCGTCTTGCACAACACCTTCGTCGCCATGAAACGCCAGGATCAACGCGGCGTCGCCCACCGCGACCTCGTCGACTCTTTCGACTTGGCTAGCGAAGACGGCGAAGTCGAGCTCTTCGCCGGACAGATCAAGCATATGGGAATGCTGCACGCTGTCCGCCTGTACCGAGACCAGGCCTCTGGAGCCGTTCGAATCGAAGCCTCGCCACTCAGGGGCTCGAAGAAGGACGTACCCATCTGGACTGCTTTCGTCACTCGATGGGCGGACGATCCTGACTGGGCGCAATTCGAGGGTAATGGCGTGGTGAGTTTCATTATTGTGAGGCCGCCGCCGTATGTTTTTACTTTGAGGTATGAGCCGCCGAGGACGGCTGAGGGGAATTATATGTTGCCTTTTACGACGAATGAAGGTATGTATTCATCATTTCGGCGAACCTTTCTGGTGCATTTGCTGATGGGTGTGACAGATGCGAGGATGTTCATCGAGACGTGGACCGGGATGTGTCGGACGTATGGACGACGTATGTGAGTGGTGGATTATTGATGCGTGGTTAGCGATGGCGTTGTAAGGTGATGTCTCTACTCCCGTCCTTTTACGGCGAATCGTTGTTGGAGCATTGTAGCGTTCGAGCGGCTGATGGTTGTTATGATTGATGAGTTTACGCTGATACGGCAGATACATGATACGCTTTCACGAAGAGCCCAGAAACGGCCATGAAGCATTGGAGTGCTTTTCGTCGACGCCTTTCAGTTTCAATATTCGTGAGTGTCACGGGATCAAACCGACCCATGTCGGTGATATTCGCTTGAAAGACCAGTCAAGTCCGGTGTTGTGAAACCTGACAAGGATGACTGATGACATCAACGGCCATCTTTTTCCGACCTTTTCCTCTCAAGTTGCCAATGTGGGACTTGGGCAAACGTCATCATATCGGAAAATGCGTTGGCTGTTTGTATTGGAACAGCGGCGACCGGCATTAGCCATGCAAAGACAACGACAGGCAGCTGTTGTGTTACCCGATGGATGCTGGCCGATCAAACGGGAACAGATACCGCCATGACAACCTCCATGAACGACTCTCCTTCTTCACCAACTCCTCTCAGCTGTCGACAGGCGGATGTCCTTAGCATGGCGCACCGACACAAGAAGAAGAAGACGAAGAAGAAGGGGACTCCGAAAAGGAAGCCAGAATGCAAAATTTCGACATTGCCGACCGAACTCCTGGAGCTGATTTTCGAACCGTTACCGTTTGCAGACCTAGTCATCTGCCAGAAGGTCTGCAAGCAGTTCAAAAGCATCGTCTCCGACTCCACCTTGCTCCAGAAGACCCTCGAGTGCAAAGAAATCACCACCTTGACGATTCAGCCCGTTCTAGGAGCGTTCCAAGCCACCGATATCACACCGACGAAGAGGAAGTTATGTCCGTTGATATCACAAGTCCTGGGCCCACCATTCCCCAAAATATGCGTACATGACTGCCCGTCGTTTGGCTTTTCAGCATCCCAATATCTCGCTCAACCGAACGTCTGGTCACCGTTCTATCTCACCAATCCACCGGTCCACGAAGTCGTCTTCCACCTCGCCTTCAAATTCATCTCCGGAACCGACAAGATCGAGCTGGCTCGAACAGTTCGGATCCGCTCTCCGGACGAACGGCCCTTGACCATAGGACGAATGTACGACATGACTATGACGGACAAGAAGCCGCCCAAGCCTCAGTCGCCAGGGGCGAATCCGCTCAAGATGGAGGTTAAAGCAAAGGTCGACTGGCCTGATCCGAAAGGGAGGGTTGCAAAGGCGCTGGGATGTGGGTTGAATGAGTACCAAGAGCAGCCGAGTTTGGCGGAGCAGGTCAAGAGGTTGGAGACTGTTCTGGGAAGGGAGGTTGATGTCGGGGAGGATTGGTGGGTTCAGTTTTCTAAGAAGGTCTTGAGGGCAGAGTGATGCTGCGTCGGATGGCAGTGTCATGGACCTGAGGAGACCACTTGCAGTAGAGGCATGCACATTGGCGACACGGACGGGCGAGCCCCGGAAATTGCACATCGCGATATGTCTTTGCTTTGTTTCTTTCGGGGACGAGTCGTTGAAGCGTTCGACAGAATATGGATATATCTTTTGGTGCCTCAGGCATGAAAGCTAGCTTAGTTGAGACTAGCGCCTTCTTGCGTAAATCTTGACCTCGGAAGCCATCTGCTCCTTCGAACATCACTGCCACCCTTAGGCGAAGATCATCCAAACCCTCGTGTAACGCACGAGCGAGTACCAGGCAGCCACGATTCCAATGCAGATGGCAGCTTCGCCTTGCCGTTGACATCAGGCAAGGCAGTGCGAGGTTTCTCTCTTCGCGGACAAGGCGCGAGCCCATTTCTGCACCTCCTCCTGCCGCTTCCATGCCATGTTTTGCGACGACCACGCACAGCAGCTATTCAGCCGTAGCATAGGAATGCAGCCGCCCCGTGGAGATCTCCAGACGGCGTGGAATCGGCTTGCCTGATTCCTTCAGCGCTGCTCCCGAATTGCTGAATCCAATGCTGCGGAACACGCCATGTCATCATCTGTTGGTACGGCCGGCGATCAAGGTAGGGAGAAATAACATACCACTGCTGGCTCGCTCGCTATTCTGTGAGCTTTTACACCAGACCTGCTGGTAGCGGGCGCAGGCAGGCAGCTTCATTGCAGACTGCGGTTCAGCGACGCGCAACATCTCATCGACAAATTATAATAAAGGCACGAAGATTGAAACATGGCCGTTTCCTTGACACAGCTTTCCAAAGAGGCCTCGAAGCGTCAAAGCATGGCTTGTTATCCACCAACAGCGACCTATATGCCCATGCCAGAGCACTTCCACCATCAATCTTATCCGCAGCCATTCCCTCAATACTCGTATATCCCGCCGCCACCGCCGCCGCAACCTCAATGGCACGCTTCACCACCAGAATACACTCATCCGGGCTACTACTACGACCAGCCGACATACAACCAGAGGTCATCGTTTGGGGATGAACAGGCACCACTCCCACCACCAAGGCCGCCGAAGACACCCATAGAGCCTGCAGTCGAGGAGATACCAACTCTTCCCCCGCGAAATCGAGCGTCTACAATCGAGCCGGATCCCTTACCTCCGCACTCGAATCCACAGGCCCTGACCCAGACACAAAGCGAGGCGTTCTCTGCATCCTCACCGATACCACCGGTACGAATCGGTAAAGAAGAGGTTTGGAATCCGCAGACTGGAATAGCACTCTATCTTATTTCGCGCGAGTCTGCTCACGTGCCCAACTTCATGTCGAGTAAACCACTCGTCACTGTCACCAGGATTAATGGCGTACCCATGGGCAATGTGAGATTTCACACATTGACCTCTAACAACATCGATCTCACAGTAAACGGGCGCTCCACGTCAATATCGCACTCCGGTCTGTTGCACAATCGATGGGGCTTTCAATCCACAACGCGGCCGAACCTCGATGAGAAGTGGTACTGGAAGAAGGATAAGGTTACTGGAGGTGCAAAACTGGAGGATTCGAAAAAGAATGGCCACACTTTGGCGAAAATGAAGGGTGACCTCTTGACTTTCGAGGACGGACGTTTGAGTGATGCTTCATATGACGAGGTCTTGCTATCTGCGGTGGCCATGGCAGAGGCGGCGAGGAGGCAGAAGAGGAAGGGCGATATCGCTGATCTGGCTTGTGCAATCGGGGACTTTGCCAGTTCTGATGGAGGCGGTGGTGATGGCGGGGGAGGAGACGGCGGTGGCGGAGGAAGTTAGAGGGCAAGAGCGCCGTATCGCTCCCAGCAATGCCAAAGCACTGTTCAATATGCATACATGTAATCTTTAGATCGATCACGTGATCCTTTGCGGAGCTTCGCCTCACCTCCGAGAAAGTCGCATTGAACTCGTCCCGTCCTGCGGACATCGACAACTCCATCCATCAAACTACCGCCGCCATGCGCAACGTCCGAGCTGCCAGTCAGGCATTGCGGCTGGTCGGCGAGTCTCCTCGTCAACCCTACGTCTGTCGAACCTGTCTCGCCCAGGCCTCACGCCAACTCCACACATCCCCTAATTCCCGAGCAGAAGGCCCGTGGTGGAAGCGGCTACAAGATTCCGTGTTCGGCACGGAGCAGAGCAAGAAGGCCGAGCAGTCGCGCGATGACAAGCGGAAGAAGAAGCTGGAAGATCTTTCGAAGCGGGAAAAGGGCGAGTTGGAGACCAAAATTGGCGCCAGAGGAAAGGAATACGTGATTGCGGAGGTCGTCGACACGTATACGCACAACAATTATGTTTCGGCGCAGACTTGGGACGGCCTGGAGAGCATTGGCAGTGAAGAGTGGGTGAGGAAGAGGGCGGATATGGGGGAGCAGTACCAAGGGTAAGAGTCGCTTGGATGGAAGAGTTTTGAGACGCGGCTGATTGAACCGGGCAGATTCCTCACGCGTAAGCAAGCACAGTTGACGAACGTGCAATGGCAGAGACTGCTCCATCACATCGCCGTGGAGGTGCTCGCTTTGCAGGAGGCCGGACGGGATGTGATGGAGGTGTGCAACAAACGCAAGGGTAGCGATGGGCTTCGCGGAGCCAATGTGACCATCGTGGTCAAGGACGGTGTTGCGTCGCTCAAGTACGAGAGTGCTGCAGACCACGAAGCGATATCATCTGGCATTGAGGTGACAGACGCCGAGGCGGAGCCTGTCAGCGAAAAGACTCTTCTGAACGAGCTTCGCAACGCAACGTCTTCGACTTCGACAGCTGAGCTCAATGAGAGCCACCAGCAGTGGGCCGAATGGGAGCTGAGCGATCCATCAATAAAACTGGCAGTAAGTGGCCGTGACAGTGCACGAGACTAGATATCACACTGACTGTGGCCAGATCTTGAAGCGAGCAATGCAACTCACTGGCAAACGCGTCTCAGACCCAGCGATATCAAATGTCGAAACGTTCGCCGACCTCTACAATGCTTTGAAGATCAAGGAGAAGCCGAAGAAGCTGGCGCAGGAACCGAAGTTCCAAGAGCTCGGCGCTATGAGCAATGTTCAGGTTCACTCAAGTCGCCGAACTCCAGTGCACAAGGACAAGGAGGTTGGAAGATGGAAGATCATTGAAGACGAACTCAAGCTGCGTGATCTGCCTGTCTTCGGAACAAGATATGCCGGTGCGAAGCTGAACGTGGTCAGAGCGCCCGGCGGCAGGACAAGCCCCGCCTAAAGACCAAAGTATGTATTATATGTTCAGATCCTGTCTGATACCACACCGCCGTCCTCTATCCCAATTCTTCAGCATCTTTACGCCTCTGCACGAGCAAAACGCAAGCATTCACGGAACGCGGATCGCTGATTGGTAAGGTAGGCGAGGTGGAGCTGCAAGCTGCGCATGTGAGCGCTGCACTGCCGCCAACTTGGGCGGTGCCGGCGCCGCCAATAGTGCATCTGACCGGCACGCCAATCTCAAAAGCACACCTTTCGTTCCAATTGTCTGGCGCTGAAACAGCCAGTTGCGTGGTTGTCTGTGTATCCAATGGCGGCCAACACCATGTACGACCCTTTGGAAACAGTTAATCCTGCTGATCTCATCATCCCCCGAAGCGAAGAGATAGCTGTGCCGCCAAGTAATGTCTCACCTTTGAACGAGCACAGTATGCAGAATAATGAACTTCTCATGGCACCTTTATGGACGGGTGAGGAATGGAATAGCTTCGTGGAGCCGTCTGCGCAGCAACAAGTGCCTTATCCAACGTGGGACGCGACTGCCACGAATCCTTATGGCATTTACGGAACGAGCCCACCCACGAGCAATTCTTTCAACATGCAATCCCTGGCCCGACGACTTGGTTCTTACGATATGACCGCCAGTCAGGAAAGCAGCAATTTCGACCAATTCAGCATCTCTCGGGATGCCTCCTTCGAATCTGTCGAACAATGCTATCGAGGATCTTCCACACCTGGACCGCGTAGCCGAAGGGCAGCAAAACGGAGAAGAGGCAGACTATTGGCCGACATGACCTACAGCGGTCCGCAGACCGTCTTTGAAGATAGCGACAGCCACCATTCCTGGACCGCAGCAGACAACACCGAAGACTGGATGTCATACTTACGCGAACGACTGGCTGATTTCCGGCGTTGTCGGGAACGAATCGCACTTATCACTTCGCCTTTGCAGACGAGGCAGAGGCGAAAGGTCCATTCGATGGCAAACCTCTGGGGCTTGAGCCATGTGAGCATCGGGAGTGGCAGGGAGAAGAGGGTGTTGCTTTGCAAATGCGAGCTCACCAAGGCATCTTCTTCGCTGCCTTTCGGTCTTGGCAAACGGTGGAACCCAACGAAGAATAATTGGTCTCCGGGTCTTGTGGATCCAAGAATTGTCCTGTTCGATCTCTTATCACCACGGCTGAGCGTGGCGAAGGTGCGGCAGTGTCTGCGGGAGGCTGGTCTACCTTTGCCTTCGAAAATCGCTATTGATCGCTTCAATCCGATGAAGACAGGGGTCGTACAGCCCGTGGCTACAGGCTATGCCATGTTCGAAAACGCCGACGATGCGGCCTTGACGTTGCTCGCGCTTGATGGCACAAAACCGAACTGGAACAGCTCGGACGTAGAGATCGAGTGCGACTATGTGCACTTCCCGCCGGGATTCGAATTGAACCGTGCAACTCTCGACGCCTTCGACGCTCTCCCAGATCTGGTGAGGAGAGAGAAGCTCAAGTTTCATGAAGGAAGGATGTTCTCGAGCATCCGATCGACAGACGAAAACAATGCCTTGTACTCGTCCACGGAGTCCGAAGCAGACGACTACAGCATCGCCTCTCCAGGCCTTTCGATGCCGACTAGAAGGAGCTACGGATCCCGAAAGACCTCAAACGAATCCTCCTACTCGCGAGACCCGGGCTACGTCTCTGGCGGCTCGACGCGCAGCCTTGTGGCTTCTGACTACAGCTCCCAGACCAGTCTTTCCAAGAAACGAAAGCGCGTGCCCAAAATCTCTGGCGGTTTTGCGTGTTCCTTTGTTGGCTGCGACCGAGTTTTCGATCGAGATGGAGACCGCAGAAAGCATGAGAAGAACCACACTGCAGAGCGACCGCATATTTGCGAGAAGTGTGGGAAGGGATTCTTGTTTCCCAAGGATCTGAGGCGGCATATGATTGTGCATTCGATCACGGAGCTGCCTTCGGGTGGAGACGAGGAACAGAGGAGTGAGAGGGAGACGGCGTCCACGCGCAAGGAGAAGGAGAGGCCTTTGGGTAAGTAGATGTTGCGAAACATTGATGTTGACATATGCTGATTGCTCCAGCTTCTCCCTCGCCTTCGATTGCAGAGGACCGCTTGAAGAGAATATATGGCAAGGCAGGGCCACCAGACAGGAGGATTAGCAGAATTTCATCGTTTGGGTGATTGCATACCATGCTGAAACGAAGCCGGGAATCGATTCCCGTTCATTCTCAAATAGAAAATATCGAGACCACTCAATGGAAGCCTTTTCATGTCGGATCAGAGGGAAAAGGCATGCAAAGAGTCCATCAATGTCCTGTGGCTGCATACAAGAAAAAAAATCAGGAGACACCGCATGAAGATATTTGAAATACTCGACGAGAACAGAGCCTCCATCTGCCCGAGATCGCAGTGGATTCGATTTCGTGATCGTCTGCCAACAACAAACGTCATACGTCTAGGCCCGCTCTTGCTACATCATTGGCCTGAGCTGTGCAGAGCTACAGAGCTATGGGAGCTCGAGGGGCATATATGAGAACGTGGGACTCGAACTTTTTCGACCTTTGAACAACCCGGCTGATTTTGTAGCATTGAACATATCAGATTCAGTTGAGACTTTTGCAAACTGTGAATTAAAGACACCGTGAACATGTCGTATGTGAAGCGTACTCAATGCCTCCCCACGCCAAACTGACTCTGATTCCAGCGGCCTCGTCGACAAGCTGAAGAGCAAGACCAGCAAGGCCCTCTCCAAGGGCGACAAACTCCCCACAAGCGGAGCTCTGAAAGAAGACAACCCAGAGAAAGGCACAGTCGACCTTTCTAGCCTCCCAGGCAAGAGTAAGTCATCACACCACCACCTGCCGGGGAACCAGTCCTGACAAGCTCCACAGACATCATCGTCGGTGTTCCCGGCGCCTTCACACCACCCTGCTCCTCGCAGGTCCCCGGCTACGTCGAGCACGCCGACCAGTTCGCCTCCAAGGGTGTCCATGGCATCTACATCGTTGCCGTGAACGATGCTTTCACCACACAGGCTTGGAAAGAGAAGCTGGGAGCCAACCACTCCATTGTGCATTTCTTGGCTGATGATACTGGTGCTGTAAGTCAATACGCTGCAACTAGAACTCTCGAGGAATGGTCGGCTGATGTGTGCTGTGACTTTAGTTCTCCAAGGCCGCCGGCCTCGACTTCGACGCTTCCGGTCTGCTCGGCAACCACCGCTCGCAGCGCTATGCGGCCATCGTCGAGAATGGCGTGGTGAAAGACATCTTTGTTGAGGATCAGGCTCCGAGCGTCACTGTCACGGCTGCTGACAAGGTGCTTCAACACGTTTAGATGAGGACGCGTCGGCAAGAGATTGTGTGTTAGATACCACTATGCAGCTTAAAGAGACATGATTCTCGCTCTATGCCTGTCTGAAGCGGCACTGGCCAGATGCGACCGGCCGAGTCTCCAATGTGCAGAAGGCCCCAGGACGAGCTGCTTAACAGATTGAGAGTGTGTGGTAAAGTCATTTTGCAGATTCTAGACGATAGAATCAAAGATGCTGATGGGTTGAACGGGCGGTATGTCGAACACTCGGACAGAGATCGTAATGCCTCAAATCTATCAGAAGGGAAGCCAGAAATGTGCTCTCGACTGCTAGGAGGTACGTCATCGGCCGATTCCAATGGCGGCTCAAAGTTGATCCGGTCGATGAATGTCAGCCTCCAAGCCTGAGGCACCAATACTTCTCCGAGTCCTCGGAATCCAGATTATCAAAGTGATCGCCGTCGTATGGTCTTCGTCCGTCTCTCGTCCGATATTTTCGTCAAAGTCCTAAACGCCTAGTCAAGTCTCGCTTCCAAGGCCATTGCTTTCTCCGGTCAGTGGCAAGAGATTGCAAGCAGCGAACAAGCAAGAGTTACACAACAGGAGTGATTCATCCCTGAGTAAGCGTGGCTTGCGGTACTGACAACAGCTGGAAATGCTGTCTTACGAATGCATGCTCTCGTTCACATCGGCCTCATTCGATCGTTAGGATGTAGTAGTGTCAATGGGAGGCCTAGTTTCTGCTCCATAATCGCGGCACAGATAGCTTGGCTGTTGTCGAGAGTCCTGTGAAGATCGTTAACCGTGCATTCTTCTAGTCGCCTGGACACTTCTGGCAATGCGAAGCCTCCAGCCACAGGCCGGAGAAGAAGCAAAGCTGCAGTAGTGTGAGGGTGGCTGCTTTGCAAGCATCCTTCAGCTTGCAAACAGGGTGCGAGAGCGAAAGCCTAATTTGCTCCCGAGTCTGGTTGCTTAGCATCATGTCCAGGGATTCAATATGGCAGGTACTTAATCAGCCATGGGATGAGGAAAACATATAAAAAGACGTCCGTCCTGCTCCAGCAGATAGTCGTTCGAAAACACCAACAATCGACAGTACCGTATGAAGTCTGCCAAGTCAGCGATCAACAACCTTTTGCATCCACACAAGAACCAACCATCCATTCCAACCGGAACTATGAAGGCAGTTATCTTTGAGAAGCAGGGCGCCGAGCCCAAGGTCGGGGATATCGAAGTCCCCAAGCCAGGTCCAGATCAGATCTTGGTCAAGTCCATCTATGCAGCGATGAATCCAGTGTACGTGGCAATCAATCGGTTGTAACATCGTATCGATTCGTGGCTGACTCTATTTCAGGGACACCATGATTCCGATGATGGGCTTGCTCGTACAGTCATGGCCGGTTGGTCTTGGCTGTGATGCCGCAGGTATCGTTGTCGATGCTGGCAAGAACGCTGCCGAGAAGCATGGCTTCAAGGCTGGCGATCATGTCTTTGGATGTACCCGTCCAGGCGACATTCGCTACGCCACAGGGACCGAATACTTCCTCATGGACGCCTTCGCCACTATGCGCAAGCCATCAAACATCACCTTTGCTGGAGCATCCACCTGCGGGTCGGCTTTGCAGACATCTGCATTGGGATTATTCCAAGGTCTCAAGCTGGCCGTTCCGGACCCCAAGGCTGCGACACCTGCTGACCGCAACGAATGGGTCTTGATTCTAGGCGGCTCTGGCAGTGTTGGGAGCGCAGGCGTGCAGCTCGCTCGAGCGGCGGGCTACAAGGTGATCGCCTCGTGCTCGTCCAGGAACTTCGAAAAAGTAAAAGGCCTTGGCGCCAATGCCGTCTTCGATTACAGCGCCTCCATGGAAGATCAGCTGAAGGCCATCCGAGAAGCAACCGGTGGCAACATCGGCCTCATTTACGACGCTACATCGTCCGACGATCCAAAGCTTGTAAAGGAGGTCTTCAAGAACTCGTCGGCCAGTCCAAAGCTCTTCGCCACGACCAACGACTGGAGCGGTGTTCCCGATTTTGAGGGCGGCAAGACCTACGAGATCCATCTGGGTCGACTGGGCCAAGATACGGAAGACGCTAAACCGATCAATGAAGCGACCGTCAAGTATAATCCAGTCATCCAGGCCTTGCTTGCCAGCGGGAAGATCAAGACTCAGGAGTATGAGGAGATCGGGACTGGTGGCTTTGAAGACGCCATCAAAGCGTGGAAGCACAAGGGTGATGGTCGGAAGGTCATCGTTAAGATTCAAGATGAGTAGAGTGTTGCCGATCGTCATTGGAGAGGTAGTGGGATAGTTAGGTAGCACAAGTGCAATTGCAAGCATGTCTACACGCGGTTAGCCATCCACTAATGTGTCAAATGCTGCTGTATTTCTTGTGCAGACCACAGTCTCTCGTTGTTGTTCTTACTATTGGCATTTTGCGGTTCCGCCCTTTCGAGTGATGAGGCCTGCAATAGCTCGGTCTGTTGACCACCATCCGAGGAAAATTTCAATAGCTGGCGAGTCGAATTTGCTGATCTCTGCTCTGAGTTCGTTTACTGGCATATTGGTACGACTCTTGGGCTGCATGTTGCCGTGACGTCTGACTGTTTGCTGTAGCCTTAGCCTTCCCAATGTTTACATGAGCCGTGCAGATCCAGGGGCAATGCCAGTCTACATTCCTGCAGCTCAGCATCCAGTTCCAAAACGTCTTGCAAACAAAGACTTATCCGACTTCACTCCCTACTCATCTCTAGTATATCTGCTCATGTATCTGCTTCCTATGCTCTTTCTCCCTATGATTGCCGGTGGCTTCGAGGTCCTGTCGCCGCGGTAATCGCAGTCTTCTGGTCAGTCGAAGCGTCACACGAGCCGAAGTGGCCATAACTGGAGTCATGTTCTTGGTGGTCCAACGCTTCGTTCTGCTCATGACAGCAACTCTTGCTAGTGGGAAGTAATTGAGTAAGTCGATGAAAGCGCGAAGGCCGAATTGCAGGCATGATCGGTGGAACTCCGGGAAAATGTCCCAGAGCTACATCACTGCCACAGATGCTCGATCTCCAACCAATCAGGGCGTAAGTGACCACGATCGACTCGCCAGCATCAACAAATGCTAACTAGTCGATTAGACTTGGTCTAGGGGTATGATTTGTGAGTATCTCAGCGCCTGACTTGGTCAGAACGTCTCTAATATCGTTCAGTCGCTTCGCATGTCTGCGTACTTGTGAAAGGTTAGCTTCACTGCAATCGATTGACATGTCAATCAAACATTAACGACCATTTAGGTCGTGGGTTCAATTCCCGTAAGTAATTCGCAGTTAATCAGCCTGCGAACAATTGCTCACAATCTTCAAGACAGTGTCCACATCACAACACTTTTTTTTGTCAACTTTTTGGACTCGGCTTTCTCTGTCCAAGTCCTACGTAGGAATTTGGGTTGTTACTTTTTGCAATTTCCGCTAATAGAGATTGAGAGCGTGGATAAAGAGACGTGGCGATGACAGAAGACAGCTAACATGGTAGAACATTCTACGGATGGACTTTGCAGGCGTGGAGAAGATTGAACTGAACAGAACTAGACATCTTCAGATCGCGAGCCTTACGACACAATACTTTGTCCCCTGGTTCTTCACAGAAGGAAAACGAATTGTGAAAGTATTGCTTTTTGACGACGGAGCGACTTGAAAGTCTTGCACTGAAAACTGAGACCGTCCCCGTCACCATTCGAGGAACTGCCATCAAAAGAACTTTCCGGCCAGCAGAGGCTTTCACAAGACATGACGAGGAACACCCGCATGAGCAGTTGAATAAACTCCGAGCTCTTCCGGCAAGACCAACCTCGACAGACGTCACGCCACCACCGACCACAAACATGGAAACCGCCAACTCGCCAGCGCTCCTTCTTCTGGGCCTCCCAGCATCAGCATTAGCCGGCATCGATTTGCTCTCCTTCACTGTCACCCCGCGATTTCGAGGAGTCAAAGACCTACCCTCTGGCTTCCACTTCGCCTTCGCAGGAACCAGCACAGCATTCTCCGAGCGACACGGCCTCTGGTTCAGGATACCCAACAAAAGCGAGTCCGACGGCACGCCACTCTTCGTCGCGAAATGGAACGCCGCAGCAGAGACTCTAGTGGCAGAGACAGATGAAGCAGAACGACTACGGTGGCGAGCCAACCTGGGAAGTTTCTGGCGAGAGGGTTTAACGCCGTACCGGCAGACGACCTCGAAGAGCACACTGCCCGAGGCGGACGAGGACGAGGAGGAAGAAGTCAACGACTGGCCGAGTCTGACATCTGCCATCAGTGAGGCGCTGCTTTCGAGGATCACGGGAGGAGACTCGAGTCACTGGCATTTGACGTCCGCAAGCTCGGCGAGAAGGGATTTGGAGGACATTCCAGGGTTGAACGAGCAGGACAAGGAAGAATTGCAGGCTGATAAGGAGCTTCATCTACTACCTATCGACCTCAAGCAGACATGGCGAGAGGGAGCGACGGGAAGAGAGCGGACAGAAGCCGCCCAAGACCGCTCCTGGGCTCTCGAGCACATCGCACGAGAACACTGCACAGGCGGCGATGCCGAAGAACTCATCGGCGAACTCCAATTCTGCTTCCTCATGGTCCTCACCATCAACAACTTCTCCTGTCTCGAGCAGTGGAAGCGCATCCTCACGCTGATCTTCACCTGCAAAGCCGCCGTCGCGGACAACTCGGACTTCTTTATCAACGCCATCGCCGCCCTGCGGCTCCAACTCCAACACTGCAAGGATGCAGAGGGCGGCCTGATCGACCTTGCAGACGAAGGCGGTTCTCTGCTCAAGAATCTCCTCGTTCGCTTCCGCAAAGGCCTGGAGGGCATGACCGGCACCGGCATCTCAGATGTGGTCGATGAACTCGATGACCTGGAAGACTACCTGCGTCAGGAACATGGCTGGCAGTTCGGCGGCGCCTTCGCCCGTTCAGGGGTTCTGGAGCTGGAGGATGGCGAGCAAGTACAGATGGAGAGCACTGCTTTCGACGAAGATGATGAGACGGGGGAGTTTGCGCCGCAGATTGTCGATTTGACGCCTGAGCAGGCGAGGTTGTTAGGTGTTACGCCAGAAGATGCGAGGGACCTATCGCTTGGACTAAGTAGGGCAAGCTTGGCGGATCGAGGAAAGGTTGCAGATACGGTGCAAGATGAGAGTAGCGATGATGAGGAAGACGATCATGAGGAAAAGCCAAGAGTAAGAGAGGTCGAGAGCGATGATGAGGAGATGCAGGATTTGGATGAGATGGACGCTCGATTCTAGTCTATTGGATTGCTACAAGTGCGTGGGTAGGAGAGTGCATACACGTACGACTGTCGATGATCAGATACGCATATCCAGCGTCAAGGGGAAAGGACGAGGACTCCGGCTCAGTACCCAGAGACTCGATCTCACTCACTCACATAAGATCAGAATCCTCGAAAGGTCGAATGAAGAGCCAGGCTTGAGGCTCGTCTATCGAGAAACGTTTCTGTCTCATGTCTCACCAAGGCCTGCAACACTGCAACACAGATCTGTGTCAAGCGCCGCTGAGCATTGGAAAGATCGAGGCCCCGGGCAACTCTTTCTGTGTCAATGTCGAGTCTCAAATGCAGGAGCCATCAGATGGCGAAAGTTGAACCTCATCTCACCACCGCTTCAGATCAAGACAAGTCTCACTCACTTCTAGCATCAGTCCTGCTCGCGAGTATATCAACAATTATTGCAGCCATCATTGCTACCTTCAATCATTGAGCTGGACTCGCCACAATTCATAACGGCAAATTACCACCACGAACAACCATGTCGACCGCTCAACCTCACGACCAAACCATGCCAACCACCCAACTCCCAGACGGCACAATCGTATACCAACTTCCAAACGGCACAACCGTACACCCACACCCACTCACTCTTCCACCTCCTTCCCACCGCGACTCCAACATGCCAATACCGACGACCTACCGCTTCTCCCAATTCCCAGAACCGCCACTCCCCGGCCTCGCCATTCGCGGAGTCCACCATCCACTCCGCATGCACCCTGTCTCAGACGCCGACCTGCCACCGAAGCCAAAGGAGCGATATGACGAGGCTAATCTTCCCCAGCGGGAGAAGTGCAGGAGGTGGGAAGCGTGCAAGCGTTGGTTTGGACGGGCGGTGAGGTGGGTTGGGAGGAGGGTTGGGAGGGGCGGTGTAAGGTCGCAAGAGGGCGATGAGGGATTGTTGCGGAGTTGAGGGTGGGTTCCCAGGGTATTGGGGAGGATAGCGATAGGACGGACTTTTCTTTTGTTGCTGGGGTCAAGGGCGTTGGTGAATGTTGCTACGATCAGGGGGCTTGGTTGCATGTGGCGACTTGAAGTTGAGATCAGCACCACCATTCTTTCGGAAGCAGAGAAATGCGGAAGGCGAAGTGCCGTACTTTGGTAGACATGGTTCGAGTAATTTGACATTGATCAGAGCTTAGCATCTGACTTGCTATGTCTGTATTCATAATGCCAATCACTTCTTGCGAGATCAGATCGGACTTGATAATTCTCTTCGGCGTCTTCGACGATCTGCATATCCACGTCGACGACGGCCATGCCTTCTGCATGACTGCCAAGGCGTGTCAAGGCGCCTGCATATGGAACACAAACTTGTGAGAGTCCCGCGTAGCCCTTCCCTGGTGGACCACCCGCATTGGCGAAGACGATGGCTGGGTAACACATGTCAGAAAGGAGATCAAACCGGCCAAAACAAGACTTACCGCAAGTATTCTCAAAACACCTCGCCGTAAGCATACTATCCAAAAACAACCCCTCAGCAACAGGATTAACAGCCAGCCCCTTCTTCGAACAATCCGTCAACGTCCAGAAAGTCGGGATAATAATCATCTTCGCCCCCTTCGCAATCATCTCCCGGAAAGCCTCAGGGAAGGCCAGATCCCAACATATCAGCATACCAACCTTTCCAAGAGGGGTGTCGAAGACTGGATGCGGATCGTCCGAGCTGGAAGTGAGATGCAGACGTTCAATATCCCCCCAAAGGTTCTTCTTCACATACTTGCCGGCAATCTCTCCCTTCGCAGTCATGAAGTAAGCCACATTGAGCAGCCTCTCGTCCTTGGTTCCCTCGTCGTGAAGCTCGACTATGGTCCCCGGAACGATGTTGATCTCGCACTCCTTGGCCAGGGCGAGGTACTTGTCGACGTAGGTCTTCCAGTGCGAGCAGGCTTTTTTGAATTTTGGATCGTGGGGAATCCAGTTGAGCAGGTGGTATTCGGGCAAGACTGCGAGTTCGGCGCCTTGTTTTGCGGCGGCGCGGATGAAGTCTGCGGCGACGTTGAAGTTTCGTTCCATGGCCATGGGCTTGCAGTGGTTTTTCGTCAGTATTCGACAAAAGGAAGGTGTTTTTTGTTCAGACCTTTGGCCACATTTGAATAACTGCTACTCGATAGACTGGAGCCATGATGGGATCTCCTTCAATTGATGTCTCTTCGATGAATTCGATTAGATGTGAGCGATCTTGAGGTGTTGGAAGAGGTGGAGAAATGGGAGTCAAGTTGCTCTTGTTTGTATTCTTCTGTCCGCATTCGCTTTGTCCGATCCGATCAGTCAATTTCGGCGAGGACAGAGTATCTCAATTGCGTTGTAGTGTGCAGACCTGAAGCAAGTCAGACACCTCGTGCTCGCCCCACCTCGTGAAGTGCAGTCGGCGCCAAGAGTTCGCGGATTTTTGGTGGGCGCCGCAATTTGTTGGACCTCGCCGACGACACCCACTCCACCACCACCCCCAACCACCACACCACCGCCAACATGAGCGTACGACAGGCGCCGGCATACCAGCAGGGCCAGCCCGAGCGGCCCATCGACGACGACTCGGATGTCGAGGAGGAGGCGCTCGCCAACGACTACCGCGAGCAGGTCGGCTACGAGGATGGCATGGACGACTACGGCCTCGACCGCACCCAGTCGCTGGGAGCAGGCACACAAGACTTGCAGGCGCAATTGCAGGCCGCCGCGACACCGCTCGAGTACGGCGCATCGATTGAGATGAAGATCCAGAGCTACGACAGCTACTGCAATCTCTTCCATTTCATCCTGAACAGCGACGGACCCGTGGATATCGAGGTGCCTTCGGTAGGAACAAGCATGTGATGGAACGGTAGGGACATTGCTGATTCACGTGATAGTACTACTGGGCGTGGGATGTCATCGACGAGTTCATCTACCAGTTCAACTCCTTCTGCGCCTTCCGCCAAAAGGCCGCCTTCCAGCAGGGCCAGTCCAACTCCAACATCAGCGAAGACGAGGTCGCCGTGCTCCGCGAGAACCCGAACACCTGGGGCTGCTACTCAGTCCTCAACGTCCTCTACTCCCTCATCCAGCGATCGCAAATCAGCGAGCAATTAGCAGCGCGCAAGAGAGGCGAGGACCCAGCACCATACGCCGGCGAATATGGCAGCAGGAGTCTGTATCAGATGCTGGGATACTTCTCCATCATTGGTCTTTTGCGGGTACACTGCCTGCTCGGCGACTTCAGCCTCGCCCTCAAGACCCTCGACGACATCGAGCTTAACAAGAAGGCCATGTTCGCCCGTGTCATGGCCGCCAACTTCACCACCTACTACTACATCGGCTTCTCATACATGATGATGCACCGCTATGCCGATGCTCTCCGAGCCTTCAACCACATCCTCATCTACGTCTCTCGGACCAAGAACTTCCAGAAGGGCGCACAGTACGACAGCATCAGCAAGAAGAACGACCAGATGTATGCTCTCGTCGCCATCTGCGTTGCCTTCTACCCAACTCGCCTGGACGACACCATCCACACCGCCCTGCGCGAGAAGTACGGCGAGCAGCTCACGCGCATGCAGCGAGGCGGCCCAGAGGCTCTTCCCATCTTCGAGGAGCTCTTCCGCACTGCCTGCCCCAAGTTCATCTCCCCAACTCCACCGGACTTCGACAACCCACACCTCAACCCCGACCCGATCGAGCACCACCTTACCATCTTCATGAACGAAGTCAAGACCAACATGTTCTCACCCACCGTCCGCAGCTACCTCAAGCTCTACACGACCATGGACCTCACCAAGCTCGCCGGATTCCTCGAGGTCGACGCCGATACCCTCCGCAGCTGGCTCCTCGTCAACAAGCAACGCAGCCGACAGGTCAGACACTCCGAGGGCGGTCTCCTGGAAGGCGACGTCGTCAACTCGAGCGATCTCGACTACGCCATGGAAGGCGATTTGATCCACGTATCCGAGACCAAGACGGGCAGGAGATTGGTGGACTGGTACCTGCGAAACCTAGCGAGGACGTATTAGGGAACGGAGCCGCAGAGTAAGCAGGAGAGCCAAGTTCACCACGCGGAGAAGGATCGGCGTTCAGCGGGGCTATGGGTGTTATTATGAAGGGCATGGAGATGATCATGCATCGTGGGAAGGCATAGCAAGGCGTTTTTTGAAGGAATGATAGGGATTGGGGAGACGGAGATGCCCCGAAAATGGGGTTTCATGAAAGTACGGAAAAAGTACGAAGTGATAAATGCCTCTCTGAATGCGAAAAGATTCAAATTTCACGTCTCGAACTCGAATCTTTCCCACTTGCAATCGATGAGAAACTGCGTACATTTACCTCTTCAGGCCCTTTTCATGACAAAGCCGCTTCGGGATTACGTCTGCGAATGGATTGCCTAACACGAGCGTAGGCTCGGACCCATGCATTGAGTCTGCCTTGGGGCTCGGCCTGGTGAGCGGACGACGACGGTCTACTCTTCTCAACTTGCGCAGGCGACTCGGGGACAGTGTGAAGTATCAAACCAGAAGTCGGGATCAATGCCACGCCATGAGCAGTGAACGCGACGTCTTGGATGGAGGCTGGGGTACCACAATGACGGATGGGAGGAGTGCTTGGTGACTCGAAATCGCTCGTTTGACCGGCTAAGGTCACAACGATGCCAGAGGTGGAGGTGGCTGGATGTGATGGGACTTGTGTTGAGGTTGGTGTGCTTGGTGGGTGGAATGGAGTCGTCTTTGGGCTTGTAGGTGCTGATGTGTCGAGAGAATCGACCTCAGATGTCGAGAAAACGAAGTCCCTAAGCTCCTCTTGACTGGCGTTCAGCTGAGGAGATGAGCCGTCCGAGGCTGATCGATTGGGGACTCTTAGGGGCGAGACGATGCCCTGCGTGAGTTCATGTCTCACGATGGCGCCTGCCTCTGACTGCTCTGACCACTTTTCCATAGCGTCATATGGATGTTTCGGCGGAGCTGGGACGTCTGCGTTCGGTATGCTCGTAAGGAGAGCATCTCGAGTGCGATCACGGATCGCTCGACCAACGCTCCCATTCTGCTGACTTGAGCCAGAGAGGCCAGATGTCGGAGCCTGCTGCGACATGGCTGGTGTCTCGTTGGAGTGTCTCAAAGGTAAAGACAGTGTCTGATCCAGTCTTTGGTTTCCTGCTGTTCGATCGTTGCTGGTGATGTTGGAGAACGGGTCTTGGGGGAATCTGCTGAGACAGTCTCAGGTGGATTCCGGTCCACGTATATACTCCTCAACGGCCCATGCGTCGTCGTTTTCGAGGGACAAAGGCGTTTTCCAAGCCTACGAAGGCAGTCCTTCGTTCATTGTATCGTGAAGAACACTTGTGTGGGAAAAGTCGAGCGTTGTGAACCTTTGTGTAACCAGGGAAGTGACCCTCACAATCACTCTGATCGTAGGGGGGCATGGTCCTGTGGTTCCATTGGATTTTCAGGCTCTATTGCCATTACCACGCTCAATCATTCATGAGGCTCACGCCCAAAGCCCGGAGTCGTCAGCTTCCTCTTCCGAGTTCGCGTCTGGCCTTTTTGTCCATACTTTTGCGTAACCGGTTTCCAGCTCTGGCGCTGCACGTTCTCGGCCTCCCGCAGCATGCCCGCTAGCTCCGCAAATGGGATCTCGGCGAGTGTTGTGTCCAGTTGCTCTTTGGTAAGGAACGTTGGGGAGGTGGTGTCTTCGTCGTTAAGAATCTGGGGCGGCATGAAATCGTGAACTTTCAGATCCAGGGTGCCTGCCTGCGCGTCGCCACTGTCATTGCGAAATGGCAACCGGTCCATGCTAATGTCCACGTCGCCCACTTCTTCCTTCAAAACCGAGCGCCAAAGCGTAACGTATGCCGCGGGACTTGGCGTTTGCGGCTTCTTTATGCCACCTGACTTGGTGCGTTGCTTCGGGGGAGCATAGGAGGGAATGTCGAAGCCGACGGCGGTGGTGATGTAACAGTCGCTGTCCAGGATGTACGCTTCGCCAGTGCTCGCGAGAGATTCGGCAGTCTGTGAGTTACCGACTTCCATCACTAGTGGCGGGTAGTGCCTTTGGCGATCGTGCGAGAAAGTGATGTCGGCCGTCCGGAATGCTGGCGGATCATCCGTTTCCCGCGAGTCGAAGGAGGTCGTTGCTGTGCTGGGCTGCTGTGGCTCATCCTCGCCGTTGCTCTCCACCACCATGCCGCTCCGCTCCTCACTGCCACTCCGCTCCCCGCTGTCACCGTGCATTATCCTTTCCTGGTGGTCAAAGAATATGGTCGGGTTGCCCGCATCGCCAATCATTTCCACCACCCTCGCCGCATCCTCCTGGCCATTCGCCCTCCACTGCGCCGCCAACACATCCCGCCTCCTTAACACCGCCTCCCTTACCAACTTCACAAAACGCTGATGCGCGGCATTCGGTATGCAAACCACACACTGCGCTTCCAGCGGATCCCAGCTCCAGCGGAGTCGGCTGCACCAGTGCCGAAAGTCGGCGTCTTCGCAAGCTGTATCCTGCGGCTCGAGAAAACGTTCGTACAGGTGAGAGAATTCCGCCGGCGTGATAGAGAAGGCAATTCGTGAGTCTTGGATTGGTTCGGCGCCCGAATAGAGTCCGCGAAGGGTGCGGAGGATGCGTTGAATGCGCGGAGAAGTCGCGGGTGGGGGTAAGGCTTCGAACGACGCTGGCGGCAAGGATGGGAGCGGGATGGAAGTGTTTGGGGGTGCGCGCTGCTGCTGAGGAGGTGGCGTCGACATGGATACGTCAAATGGCGGCGGAGTTGGATGTGGAGGGGTGTTTTGTGCAGACAGAGTACATCTATGTGCGATAGACAGGGAGACGTGAATGATGGAGTGACGTTTGCTTGTCCACATCTCCACGGCTGATCCACGTCACCGGGTGTGTGCATTGTACACAACATTCGTGGACTCGCTCGACGAGCTTTTATCGCTACGGGTCCCACGGCCCTGGTTGGGTCTTGACATGGAGCCTTTGCTCACGCGTCTTACGAAGAATGCACCTCCAAGGGATACGACCACCACCACTTTGCCCAATCTTCCTTCTTCTCCTCTGGGAGTCCCGGCCATACCCGTTGGAAGACCTCAAGTGTCGGTCCTTTGAGCTCAAATCGCGCTCTTGGAAGGGGTTGAGTGACGTCTCTGACTACCAGCTCACTCCTCATGTCGTCGCGTATCTTCCTCTCCACCACCCAGTCACGGGAGATCTGTTCCATCACCCAGAGCAAATGTCTTGGAGGACCGCCGTGACAAGTAAAGACAGCGCCATGTGTAGTCTTAACACTCAGCCTCTGCAACGTCTCAGACGAGATGCACTGAAATATGGACTTCGCCAGCGTCTCGTCTACTGCAGCATTGACCATGGCACGGGCGACATACCCGTTGCGCACTTCTGGACCCTCGACGAATTTGGATTCAAAGATCTCCTGATCGAAATCATCGAAGTCGGGTTCGGTGGGAGGCGACCAGGTCCCGTCCATATCTTTGATCCAATACTCCTCGCTGGGATCCTCGCCAGCCCAGAGCTACCTCCCAAGTCAGGCGCTCCTCCAGCCGCTTGCCCAACTCGGTTTAGCCTCGTTCGGCAAGCTCTCTTGCGGAGCGCCTGAGGACAAAACGTGCGACTGTGCTACCATCCACCCCATCACTAAATCTTAGAAATGCGATATTACAACAACTACCGGGCGTATCGTACTTAAAGTTAGCCTTATACCCGGGGACAAGCTTAATAAATATTTGGTTTATATATTATATAGTAAAATATATAGATACTTAAAAGTTATACGTAGTCTAAGTAAAATAGGGGTATACTATAGCGGATTGCTATATATACCCCCTAGAGTCTACCTACAACTAAATAGGATATTTCTAAGTAAATAAAATATATACGCTCTATCTCCTTAATACTCTCTATAAATTAATATAGATTTTAATACTATAAAGTATAGGTATTATACTATAATAAAGCTAGAGGGCAAATCTAGCTAGAAGCTCCTAGTCTATTTACGACTACTAGCCTTATTTACGACCTCTTATTATATTTATAACCCCCTATCGTATCTCTCTAGTTATAAACTAGACTATAACGGCCCGTACTAACGTATAGCGTAGCTTTAGTTCTATTTCCGTCCCTTATCTACTATAAACGCTTCTACCCCTAGACGCCTCTATCTCTAAATACCTTAGTACTCTATTATCTAGACACCTCGTTACCTACCTCCTTATAGAAGTAGTATACTAGACTAGAGGTAATCTAATAGGGCCTAGAAAAGTACGCTAGAAGGCGGCGAAAGTAGAGAAGGTAGCGAAAGCTTTAAAGAAGTAGTAGGCGGGCTCTTAGGCTCGTATTCCCCGTCTAGTAGTAACTCGTAAGAGGCTAGACTTTAGCGTTATACTAGTCGCTTTAGTAAGTTATATAGGTAGGTAGTCGTCGAGGTAGGTAGTTATCGAGGTAAGTAGTTATCGAGGTAGGTAGTTATTAAGGCGGGTAGTTACTAATATATCGTAGCTACTAAGTACTACCTTAAGTAATAAGGTCGATAAGTACTTCCGCGACTATACCGCCCGTATCTCGAGTCCTTCTACGTCCTTAAAGGAAGTCTAGTAGCTTATATATAACGCTAGTAGTAATCCCTATACTAGTAGCTACTATAGGAAGATTATTAAGTTAGGCTTAAAGAAGTACCTAAGGATCCTATATCCCGACGGCTATAAGTATACTCCTATGTAATAGTAGATAGATATAGCCTAGGTACTTATCTTCGGATAAACTAATATCCTAATAGCCGCTAAGATAGGTACTAGTAAGAGCTTAATATTCTATAGCTATAGTATATTAACTAGTAAGGTATAAATTCGAAATCTCGAAATAAGTTCTAGGAATAAATAATACTAATACTAGGTAGGTTATTCTCTAGATCGTCCCTTTAAACTATCTTAGTAAAGAGTAGAAGGAAGATATCCGTCGAGTAAGCGAGTAGCTAAAGAAGAATAAGGCTATCGATACTTATTTTATTAATATAGAAGCGAAGAAGCTAGATCCCGAGATATACGATAAGATCGAGAAGGGTCTATACTAAACTATCGTCCTTAGTCTAGAGTAGGCGTCTATACCTAACTTCCGCGAGCTTTTATAGAAGCTATATATCTTAGATCGTATTAGTTTAATAGTTATTAATAAGGTCTACTTAGTTAAGAAATAGAGCGAGAGCTTTAGATAGAAGTATACCTAGATAGCCTAGCTACGGAAGATCCTTCGTATAGATACTATCTTACTTAGTTACTCTACTATACTATCCGTAGAGATAGAAGAGTTTATACTTAAGTATACTAGCTTTCGGAAGGTTAGGCCTAAGGAATTCTAGACGAAGATTATCCGTAGAAGCGTTAATAGGTACGTCTTAGTCTAGTTTAGCTCTTAAGTAAGTAAGTAAGCTAATATCGTTTAGGCTAGACACTAAGTACGTCTTTAAGACTATTCCTTAGGGTAGTTTAAGTAACTTCGACTACCTATACTTCGTAGTTAAGAAGGGTAGCGAGAAGACTAAAGAAGGCGTTAAGGTTAGTACTCCTCGGAAGATCTAGAAGACGCTAATCTTCGTCGATAGCCGTAATAGAGTCTAGGATAACGTATAGGACGTCCGTTAATAGCTCCTTAACGATACTAAGTATCTACTAGCTAGCTACGCCTAGAAGTACTACGAAGACGGTAGTAGGCCTCGAGAACTTAACGTTAAGATTATCGTTTCCTTCTATACTAGTACTATTATAGATTAGGATAAGGATAAGAGGTACGAGAAGTATAAGTCGCTAGAGTCCCTAATTCGAATTATAATCGCTACTACCTCTTTAAGTACTAGTATTAACGTCCCTAATATTAAGTTCGTTATCTAGTAGAAGCTACTAATTACGAAGGATCTTAAGGATTTAATCTAGCGGCTCGGCCGTAGTAGGCGTAATCTAGGCGACGAGTAGAGCGTCGCCTTCTTCTTTATACCGTACTATATCGACGAATCTATTAAGAGCTTAAAGCCTATACTAGAGGCTAGTATAGATACTTAGTAATAGTAATAGTAGGCTAGTCGATAGAGATTACGTAGCGCTAGCGTATCTCGCGCGAGAGTACCGCGCCGCTAGTCTCGTACCCGTCCTCGCTTAGCGTTAGTATTATTAATAGGTTCTCGTAAGGGTCTATGTTTAGTATCTTACGATCCTCGTTATCCTACTATAGACTACGAACTTCGTCTATAATCTTAGCTTCGCTTTAAGGTATAAGGTAAAGGTATTATTAAAGATAAGGAGGACGATAATCTTATTAATAGCTAAGTAGCTACTAAGTACTAGACTAAGGACAAGATTAAGAAGCGTAAGGCTATTAAGTTAATCTTCTAGAAGTTATAGAACGAGTATCGTTATAATAATACTAGTACTAGCCTATACCTACGTAAGGTTATCCTCGACTACCTCTAGGAGTATAAGAAGATCTACCTAGCGGTTAAGGTTATCGTTAGTAGTCTAGACTACTATAATATCTACGATAAGAAGTACGACGACGAGTATAACGACGACTTCTTTACTCTACCGCCTAAGCGTATATCGTAGAAGCCGTAGAAGCTACGGGCTAGAACTAGACTAGCGTTTACCGTACTACTTATTAAGAAGTAGTACTCCGAGATAGTAGAAAAGCGCTTCTATAATAATAATAATACTCGCTCGTTTATTATACTAGCTTCCTTCTTTATAAAGGATCCTCTAGTCTAGGACCTTAGTCTTATCTTTAAGGTAGAGACTAGCCTCGACTAGTAGAACTAGGATATTCCTATTATAGCCGAGGAGATTATCGATAAGGTCTAGAAGGCGAAGGATAGTACTAGACCTATATAACTTAAGGGGTAGATCTAAGAGTATTAGAACGTTATAGATAATCTAGTTACCGAGATCGTTAATATATCGGATACTATATACGACGAGTACGAGAAGATTAAGGCGGTACGTAAAGCCCGTAGTAAGGAGAAGAAGGCCCGAGAGAAGGTAGCTAAGTAGGTAGAGTAGGCCGCCGCTACTACTAGCGATTCGTAGATAGCTCTAGTACTAGTACTAGTACCTACGACGCTATAGAAGATACTAGAAGAGGTCGAAGAGGAGAGTCGATAGGCTTTATAGGATAGTATCTAGGCTAGTAGTACTACTATCTCTCTACGGATATAGGCTAGTATTTATAGTAGTCTCTAGGCTTAGTCTTAGTAGTCTCCTTCGTAGGCTTACTAGACTTAATCGTAGGTTACCGAGAGTAGTACCGCTACCTAGAAGCGTAAGGTATTAGTAAATCCTTAAGGTTAGACTAGACCGCCTACTACTAGTCGTCTAACTCGTACTCCTCTAATAGCGCGCCGGTTAGCTTAACTATTATCCGACTATAGCGATATAACCCTTAAGGACGCTAACTAGGCCTTCGCTACCGTAACCTAGTCTATACGTACGAGGAGGGATCGTACTCGCTTAGAGAGAGGTAGACTAATAGATAAGGACGCTAGTAGTTACGCTAGTAGTCGTACTAGTAGCTAGAGTAGTAAGTAGAAGGGTTTATACTCTATAAGTATATAGCGTATAAAAGCTTTAGTAAGCCGACCTAGCTTATAGTCTACTATATTATAGCCTCTCGATAGCTACTATCCTTAGCCGTAACTAATAGTATATAATACGCTTCTTTATAATCGTATCTTATTATAGACTAGTAGGCGTTAGAGGCTAGATATCGTAGGCTTCTTCTTAGGCTCGTTCGTAGGCTATAGAGTAGATAGACGGATTAAAAGCGCTTTTAATAAATATATTAGTCTTCGTTCTCGATAGATTCGATAGATAGTTAGCGATAGATTCGGTAGTATATTAATAGGTTAAAGTTAGGACTTAGCGGGATCGTAGCTAAAGCTACCTACGAAATTTACGGGTAGCTAGATCTTAGCTCCTATCGCTTCCTAACTATTAATATACTACCGAATCTATCGCTAACGCCTATATCTATTACTAAAGCTTCTTATATTATCGCTATCGCGTCTATTACTACCCTCCGTATACGTTTAGTACTACTAAATCTATCGCCTACGTACCTACGTACCTATACGAAGCTACCGAAGATATTTACGATTTAGCTCTATACTAACGATAATTTAGCTCTACGTACCCTAGTATAATAGACTTCTTTAATTTAGCTCTACGCCTATTAACGATTTAGCTCTACGTCGCTACTATAGAATCCTCGATCTACCTATACGAAGCCGCTAAATCTACCGCCTACCTATACGAAGCCGCTAAATCTACCGACTTTATCTTATCTTATCTATCTATCTATCTATCTATTACTAAATATCGTACTTATCGCCTAAGGTAAGCCTAGGAAGATATATATAGCTTAATTGTTAGATAGGGCCTTATTTTTAGAACGTACGGGTCTTAGTAATACTCTATAGAGCTATATCGTACGTTAGGTAGGTAAAGCTAATATACTAGAGAGCGAATCGTATAATAACCCTATAGGCTCTTAAAAAGCTTTCCGTCCTTTATAGCGTATAGCCCTCTTCTACCGAAACAACCTCGCCTCTTAATAATAAGTAGAAGACTATAAGTAGGAGGAAGATAAGGGCCTTAGGTATTAGTATATAGTAATCTACTAATACTCTCGCCTAGAGGGGGGGTAGAAGGTATATTATATATTAGCCTTTATAATATTCTTAATTAGTAACTAAAGTAGTATTAAGTTAAGCGTAGGGAGGCTATTAATCTAATAAGCTAACCTTAGCGCGATTTAGAAGCCTATAAGTAGACTCTAAGGTACGCCTAGGTTATAGTATTTAGAGCGATATCGAGATAACCCTAGTAAGCTAAGGGCCTTAGACGAAGATAAGCGTTAAAAGAGGTAGATATATCGTATACCTTACGCTATTAAGAGCCTCCCTTAAGGATACTCTAAGCTAAACCCCTAAACCCTACGCCTCTTAGAGATCGCCTAAGCGAGTTAACGCTAGATAGTCTTATACTAGGCCTATAAGTAGCTAGCTTATAGGTAAGAGAGGTAACTCGCTAAGTTAATAACTAGCGTAATTAGAGCTTAGGTAGGCGAAGAAGACTAAATAAGAAGATAATAATAACTTATCGTAGTTAGCGCGCCCTACTATAGGATAGAATCTTATCGATTCTAGTAAGGATAGAGAGAGTATATTTAGCTATAGCTTAGTAGTAGCAAACCTAATAATAATAGTAACTTATCGTAGTTAGAGCGTTACTACCTACTAGAATCTTATCGATTCCGAATAGAGGATAAAGGATATATTACGCCGTAGCTAGCGGCTAGTTTACCGTTATAGCGGACGAAAGAACGAAGCGGTCTAGTATCCTACTTTTCTAGACCTCTACTAGAGTAAAGCGGTCTAGTAGTCTACTCTTCTAGACCTTCGTAGTACTTAGTTTTACGTTATAAAGGACGAGATAGGCTGTTCTAAAGGTACTCGGTTATTTAGTAACGTAGATAGTAGCTAGCCTACGGCTCGGTTTTTATCGTAAGCTAGACTACTCGGTTTTTATCGTAAGCTAGACCGCTTAGTTTAACGTCGTTAGGTAGGATAGAGTAACTACTATAGCTAGTTACTACCTACCGTTAACGAGACGGAGGTAGTAACCTAAGTTATTATCTTATACTAGTATAGAGGTTATTAAAAGGAAGAAGAAAGAAGAGCGCGAGCGGCGAAGATTTATAGTCGCGCGTATATAAAGATTCGTAGGTAGCGACTTATAATATTAGCGTAGGTAAGGTTTTAGTAGCGATAATACTACTATAAATAGCGATAATAAGCGGGAGTTACTAAGACGTAGCGGCCCGCTAGTAGAGCTACGAGAGTAAAGGGCGGAGGGCTAGTAGTAGAGTAGTAGAGTAAAGAGGTAGAGCGAAGAGGTAGAGCGAAGGGATAGAAAGTAAGAAGGGTAGAGGATAGAGAGGCGTTAACGATAGGCTAGTAACTAGACTAGACTAGACTAGACTAGACTAGATACTAGATACTAGACTAGACGAGTTATAATTAAACGATCTATATATATACGAGCCTAGCGGTAACAACTATATCTTCGCCTTCCGAACTTTAGTATCTAGTAAAAGAGTAAAATAAACCCTTATAATACTATAAGGTAAAGGAGGGGTAGTATAAGGGGCGAACCTTTATTTCCGTAGTAAGTATAATAGTAATAACGGGCCTCTAGTAAGAGCTATAGCCTATACCTTTATTAGTTACTAAAGTAGTAATAGTTACGAGTACCTAGCTATAAAGTTATACTAGTTAGTTTTAACTACTCTATAGTAGGCGGGGCGTCTAATAAGGACGCTAATCCTATATCGGTTTTAATTATTATACGATAAACGGGGCGTCTAATAAGGACGCTAATCCTAAAGGTAGTAAATTTAGTATATTAAGTTCGGTTTAAAGGAAACACCTCCTAAAGGAAGTATTATTTCTAGGGTATAACGTTAAGACTAGACGCTACTAAACTAAGTTTCTTTCGAGGGTACTCGTCGTAGTAAGGATAGATATACTAAGTTAAGTTTCGTACTAAGGTGCTCGTCGTAATAAGGACGAGTATACCTTCCCTTTACGTAGGCCTACCTATAGTACTACGTATATACGTTAGGATTCGAACGAGGGACTTTACGTTTAGTACCCGCGGTACTACTACGCTATTAAGACGTAATAAAGGATAGTAGGTAAGGTTTCAATTAAAATATATAGCTTTTACGCTAATATAACGTAATAGGTAAACTTTAGTATATAAAAGCCTAGAGTATAGAGCTCGCTTAGAGATTATACGGCCTTTAATAATTATAGGTAGATAGTACGATACTAGCGACACGCGGACGATAAAGTCGCGCTAGCTAAGGCCTAGAAGACTACGAGTACTAGCTATATATTTAAGATTAAGGTACTAGAGAGGGTAGTAGGGTAGAAGGGTACTAAGATAGCGTTAACGGTAGACGACTAGACGACTAGACGACTAGACGACTAGGCGACTTCTATTTCCTACTATACGTACTCTTGTCCGTTATAACGATACCGAGTATACTTGTTTCTACCTCTCTTTCCGTTAAACTAGGCTCGGGCTAGATTAGTATACCTCTAATAAGGCCTAAATATCGAGCCTAGCCGTCGATACTATTCGTAGGCTAGTACTTCGACTCTAGCGTCTATCTCCTTAATACGCGTAATAGTACTATACTTAGCTTATACCTTAGGTTTTAATCTTATCTAGGAGGTAATTACCTAGCTATAATACCTCGTAGAATCTTACGGTACTCGTCTTACTATAGTTAGACCCTTTAGCCCTAGCTTCCGTTATTAAGGTAGTAGCGATAGCGGCTCTAGAAGAGGCGGCTCTAGAAGAGGCGGCTCTAGAAGAGGCGGCTCTAGAAAAGGCGGCTCTAGAAGCTACTCTAGAGGGGGCGTTAATATCTAAAGGGGTAGTACGAGTAGTAGCGATTACTCGAGAGGTAGAGGCGAAGCTTATCTATAGTTAGAATTACTATCGAAGCTATCTAACTCGGAGCCGACGATTAACTACCTTACTTATAGCGATTACTACTACTACTACTACTACTTACAGCGACGTCTTATAGGTAGATAGATATAATAAGGTAGGCTAGGATTCGTACTATAAGGAGTTAGCGTTACTATCGTCGAGTAATAAGTCTACGTCTACTACTATACCGAAAAGCCTAACCGCTATAAGTTCGACCGTTACTAAGCTTACTAGCCGCCCTATATATATCTTACTTATTTAATAGGACGTATAGTCGATCGACTATTATAAGTACCTTTAGTACTATACCTAGCCCGCTACCTCGCCGCTAGATATATCTCTCGTAAAGGACGCTATACTATATCCTAAGATAGGGTACTTAAGAGATAGCGAAGTAGTTAATTAAGTTAGGTTTATAGCTCCGTACGAAAGGAGGTCTTAGTAGTACTATATTAAAGTCTATTAAATAGCTACCGATTTAGCTCTATATATACGATTTAGCTCTACGTATACGATTTAGCTCTACGTATATAATTTAGCTCTACGCCTAATAGTATACTCTAGTACTAATACCCTTAATTTAGCTCTACGCTATTAATTTAGCTCTACGGTAAATAAAGTATAATTTACTTAACGCTTTACGTAGAGCTAAATCGCCTAGATATTAACCTCTTAATACGCCTTACTTATAAAGTCGGTACTAGGTTTACTAGTAGCCTCTACTTTACTAATCTCCTCGTCGCCCTTAACGCCTATCTATACTATCCTCGTAATCTCTAGCTCGTCGTTATCGTCGTTAATAATCGCCTTATCGATTAGTCTACGATTATTACGCTCGTCGCTAGCGTCTACTTACTCTTCCTCGCTATCGATACAGTCTCGAGATACTAAGGTTACGCCCTTTACGTATAGCTAGTTCGCCTTATTTAGAGCGTCGACCCTAGCCTAGAGTACCTCGATACTAATCTACGAGATATCCTCTAAAAGGGTACCTAGATCTTAGCTATCCGCGAACTTCTACTAACGAGCGAGGCTATTAATAACTATCTTATTACTAAGCGTAAATACGTCTATAAATACCTTCTTATAGGAATACGTATTCGTACCTTAGTATCTAATACTAGTCTTAAAAGTAGAGCGAAGGATATAAGTAGCTTCGCGGTTAAGGGCGTACTTACGGAGGGTTTCGATATAATTAACGCTAGTCGAATACTTTAAATCCTTAGAGTACTTAAGGTTATATAACTTAAGTATCTCGTCCGCTACTATAGCTTTACTACGCTTACCGGAAGGATTAACGAATCCTATCGATAAGATTACTTTATAGAGGTCGTCGTCTATAGCGTTAAGAAGCTAGTAGAGGTATACTATCTACTAGGTATAGTTAGTCTTTCTAGTACTAGTAAAGGCGACGATAAGATAGGCGATAGTACGATAGAGGTGTCTAACGTCTTATATACGAACTACCTTATAGACGGTTATAAATAGACTTATTTCCTATAATATCCTACTTATCGTTATAAAAGCGTTATCTAGCTTAGTCGTAGGATTAGAGAGGATATTTAGGCTACGACTACGTTACTACGAGAACTTAGAGGTTATCTTACTAGCCTACGTATCTATAGTAAACGCCTTATACTAGATCTCGTTAATAATCTCGAGATACTATTAGGCCGTTAGGTTAGTAATAGCGGTCCTTACCGTATCGATACGGCTCTCCTTACTACGAGGACTACTACTAGTATCGACTAGGCTATTAAACGTAATTAGCTTCTAGTCTAGTAGCTCTTAGACGAATAGACTATTAACTCGGCTACGGAAGCTACGGTAAACTAGTCCCTAGATTAAGAAGTACTTAGGCTTCTAGTTAGTAATACCCTTTATAGTAAAGAACTCCGTATTATTAGCTAAGTAGTAGTCGAGGTACTCTCTAGCCTTATTAGATACCTAGTAGGTAGAAAGAAGGATAAAGTAGGTATTTATAAAGGTATAGAACTACCTAGTCGTAGCTAGTAATAGCTAGTCCTTCTTATCGTAGTCCTTCTCGCTCTCGACGCTCTCGGACTTTATACTCTATATACGGATAATAGTTATATTATCGCCGATAGTAATACGTAGCTTCTTAAAGTTAGCCTCTCGATCTATCTTAAGAAAGTTAAGCTAGATATTATTATATATAGCGTATATACTAGATAAGGATACCTCGTTATAGGTAGAGATCTTAAGGGAGTATAGCTCGGTCTTCTTATAGGAGAGCTTACTAATCTTAGGCTACTATAGGCGCTAGAGACTAGAGTCGATAAAGACTTCCTTTACCTCTATATCGTATAGATATCCGATAGCCTAGTCGATATACTAGCGATTAATATCCCTACTTATAGTATCGTTATAGATATCTATTAAGATACTATCGATATCTAGCTACTTATTATAGTCTAATATATCGATACTTAGCCTAGTCTCTAGAATCTCTAGATAAATACCTACGAAGGAGGTAGTTATATTAAGTTACTAATTAATATTACTAATAATCTAGTTACGACGCTTCTACTAGTAGTTAAAGTTATTATATACGACGTAGATCTACGGGTCCTTACCGATCTTAGCTAGTCGCTTCTCTTATATATTAGCGTTCTTTAATAGTATATACTAGATCGATTAGTACGAGCTATAGATACCTATATTATTAAGGACGGTAATTATACGACGCTTAACGCTAGAGGTTACTAAGAAGATACCTAACGCCTTCTACTACTAGGACGCCGAATTAGTTACGATCGAGTTAACGATAATAGCCGTTAGCGTTATTATACGCTTACGTATTATATCGCGTACGTTCTTATACTTATAGTCCTTCTACCCGGCTCGACGGTTAGGTAATATATCCTAGATTAAGTTATACTAGGTCGGAGTATTAGTCTAGATAATATCGTCGATTTTAGTAAGGTCCTTAGGCTTATTAGTCTTACCTAGGTAGTACTAGCCGAAGAATCTAATACTAACGAGACCTTTTAGCTCTTATCGAACCTTACGTATAGATATAAACTTCTCGTCCTTAAATACGTAGTCCTAGATTATCTTAACTCGGCGATAGTATATCCTCGTCTTCTTATAGTTCTTCTACTTCTTACTATCCTTAATAAAGCGACGTATAACCTCTTAGATTAGTATCTTATAGTAAGCTATAAGGCGTATAATCTTACGGAAGTTAGCGTCGTTCTACTCCTCGTTAGCGTCTATATCTAGAGTATACTAGAACTCGTTAGTAGCTCTAGTAGCGCCTTTACTATTAATCTTATCCTACTCCTCTTTACTAAGCTCGTCGTCGCTAAGCTATTACTCTTCTTCGAGGTTAAATATATCTTTATTATACGTACTAAATAGGCTAGTAGGTAGGTTATTATCCTCGTCGTCTTTATTATTATTATCTTCCTCGTTAGGCTCGATAAAGGAAGCCTTCTTCTAGCTTAGATAGCGCGAGGTTTAAGTACCCTTAGGACTAATCTAGAGACCGAGGCCCTCTACTATTTCTAGGCTAGTATTAGAGCGGAGATTAGGACGCTCTCTAGCTTTAGCTTAGTCTAATAACGTAGGCTTAGGCTACTCTAGGTCGGGTTACTCTAGCTATCTAGAGGATAGTAGTAGTAATAAGCCCGACGAGGGCTATAGCTCCTTAGGCTACTTTCCCTTTAACTTAGATATAACTACGAGGTAGTTTTAGTACGTTCGAGGTAGTATTTCGTAGCCTAATAGGGTCTTAGTATCGTCGCCGCTAGTTAGCTTTACTTTAAAAATTAGTTATAGGCTATATAGTATAGACTCGACTACGTTACTAGTAAAGAAAATAATCGTAGAGAGTATTAGATAAAGCTCTAGGGGTTAGTCTATATAGAGCTCGGGTCGACCTTATCGTCGCTTTACCTACTAGCGCTAGATTAGGCCTAAACGACGTTAGGCGATCTTTAGGACAACTAGAGTTAAGTCTATAGAAGGTAAGAGAAGGGCCTCTAAGTATTAGATTATCGAAATAGAGAGGTTAATTTTTAGTAATTATCTAGCCTATAGTAAGCTAGCTAGGCTATAGGGGAGTTATTATACGTAATCGCTTATTTCTTAACGGCGGCTTATTAGATTTTAATTCTAAGAACGGTAATAATATCGTAATTACCTACGCTATCGCCTCGACGTCTTTACTAAGTTATAAGTATAGTAGTTAAGGATTTAGTTTTCGAGGGTAATATAGTTATATAGAGTATTCTTAGACTCTCGGGGATTAAAAGGATAGGGTGTGTTGTAATTGGCTGGCGAAAAAAATCCACTAATCCGAAAACAGAAGAAGCCAGCTGAATCACGTGCGCAGCCCATCCAACCTTTTCAATCCCCAGTTGTCTAATTTAGGAGGTAGGCCCAGAGAACGGAGTAGTCCGAGCAGTCAAGTGTCAGATCAAGGCGGCGAAGTTTGCGTAAGGCTCCGAGAGACTTGTAGGAAGCGACTTCGCTCTGGTCACCCCGTGAGCGACGTATTGGTATCGTCAGTTCTTGTAGGTGTGGACATGATCGGGGCAAGTTCTCGATAAGGAAAGAGGTGTCGAATGTCCTGTCCAGAGATGTCGTTGGTCGCTCTTGCGGGTCAGTCGACTGTAGTAGCCGCAGAACTTGAAGCTCGGGGCCATGATGATTCAGGATCGCGTTAAGAACCAGCAGGTGGAGTTGACCTCTTAATTTGAGCGCGGAAAGAGGAGACAGGTGGAGCAGGAACTGCTGCACTGTGGCTAACCACGGTTCATCTTTATTTCTGACCTTACGGATCTCCAGCTCCAGAGATTCGAGGTTGTGAAGGGAGTACCGACTCAAGACTGGCAGATCGATTCGATAGGGTGAGCTAGATATGGACAAATGCTTCAGCGCTTCAAAGTCGGTGTAGTTGCTCCAGGTTTCGATCACACTGTCATGAGTTCGATGCAGTGATAAGGACTTCAAGGCGCCTTTCCTGAAGGGCAACGAGTGCCTGTTCCACTTCTTGCCCTGCCACGGAGGCCTTCCAGGGGTGTCCGGACCATCTTCAGCGTACTCGTTGACGAATGACACTTTCTTCAGATTTGGAGCCAAGCCAGCAGCCATTTGCATAATGGCGACTTTTTCATAGCCTCCATTGGTGTAAACAGTTCTGATGGCGTGCAGGCAGGGCGAGGTCAAGAGGCTCCATTCATTGTCGGCCACAGCAGGAGTATGCGGCGAGGTCAGTCGCCAGTCGTTGATCCAGAGCTTGCATTCCGGTCGAGACTCATGCAGAATATGGAGAAGACTGTCAGGCACCTGTTGGGGGGAGTTCCAAATAAAATCTGAAAGCGCAGGTAGCAGCGAGACGAGGTCTGTCAAGGGCCACCATGCTTGCTCGGGGCATGGTCCCAAATTGATAAGTATGATTCTCCCATTGTCGTCGAAGAGACCCATCTCATGGTTGTCGATAGTATAGCGGTCCTCTCCAAGATCTTGACGCGGTGCTGGGCGCCAGCGGGGCAGAGAGCGATTCAAGTTGCACGATGGGTCATAGGGGCCCGGACCTTCAATGCGCAGACGTCGGACATGTTTGAAACTAGAAAGCCGTTGTAGTACTTCCTTACAAGAGTCAACGTCTTGCTCCAGACGCAGTCTACTAGTGACTGTGAAGCTGATGCTACGATGCAACTGTGTGGTAGCGATGGAAGCCCATAACCTGCACACCAACGCGAATTCGCGAAGACTCGGTCGGTGAGCAAGACTCACATGCTCGCAAATGAGTAACAGGACGTCGTATGGGATGGCGAGTTGAGTGGCCATGGTGCTGATGGAGAATGTTGGGAGATGGTGGCCTCAGTAGGACTGAAGGTCCAGCAAGTAACAGACGAGGCAATATCCTCCGTCTCGCGGCAGCGCGCGGTCTGGTAGCACAGGATGAGTCGTCGAAGCAAGGTTGGCTGTCATGGCCTCTTGATGGCAAAGGCTGTCAAGCGATGAATCGGATGATGATGGATGTTGCTGTTCCACGGACGGTTGAGCAGCCGACCCGTGTCTCCGACATGACTGTTGTTGGCTTGGCGGCGTTGTGCTTTCGCAAACTCATCTTGGCCATCCGGACAGCGACGGTCGCCAAGGTGAAATTCGTTGATGGGATATTTGAACGTTGACTTCTCTCTCCCACATTCATCTTCTCATCTTCACCTCTCCCGCGCTAAGACGTCAGATAGGCTTCAAGGAACAAGGTTGCCCTCCCGAGAGCTCTGCTTTTAGCCGTGCGTCAGTTGGCTCGTGAACGCCGCCGAGCCTCGAGGCGTTGATCGGTGAGTTGCCTGCTTTTTCACTCTTATCACAACACCAGAACTTCTCCACGACCTTCATATGACATCCTACTTACACGATCACAGATAGCAGCAAGCCGCCGCGGGGCCCGACCAACTCCATCGTCACAAGCAATTCTGCCGAGAAGAGGCCGCTTATCGATTGAGAGCAAGTGGCTCCCGGTGACTTCACAGCGTGGGGCGCCGTCTGCAAAAAGCTCTTACCAACACCCAACATTCTATACGCAACCGCCTTCCGCTCGACATAAAAATTAATACCTGCTTGAGCTCGACACCTACGCACTCCCTCGACCCTCCCTTCTCGCCTCCCCCTCTCCCAATTTACGACAATGGCTCAAATCACCCTAACACCGCCCGCTATGCCCTACGGGCAGAAGCGAATCGCCGTCATGACCTCTGGCGGCGACTCTCCTGGAATGAGTGCAGCAGTGCGCGCCGTAGTGAGGCAGACGCTGGCCTCCGGCTGCACAGCATATGCCGTCTACGAAGGCTATCAGGGTCTTGTGGACGGCGGCGACATGATCAAAGAGATGCAGTGGGAAGATGTAAGAGGTTGGATATCAGAGGGCGGCACACTCATTGGCACCGCACGATGCAAGGCCTTCATGGAGCGGGCCGGCCGCCTAACCGCAGCGAACAACATGATCGAGAAGGGGATAGACGCACTAGTCATCTGCGGTGGTGACGGATCATTGACAGGAGCAGACAAGTTCAGAGCAGAATGGCCGAGCCTGCTGGATGAGCTTGTATCGACTGGAAAGCGAACAGAGGATGCCGTGAAGCCATACCGACACCTCAACATTGTGGGTCTCGTTGGCTCAATCGACAACGACCTCAGCGGCACCGACGCTACCATTGGATGCTACACCTCTCTCCACCGAATTTGTGAAGCCATCGACAACATCGACTCCACCGCCTTGTCCCACCAACGTGCTTTCGTCGTCGAGGTCATGGGCAGACACTGCGGCTGGCTCGCTCTCATGGCTGGCGTTAGCTGCGGAGCCGACTTCATCTTCTGCCCAGAGAACCCACCCTCAGAGAACTGGGAATCTGAGATGGCCTCGATCGTTCGCAAGCACCGTGAACTGGGCAAGCGAAAGACCATCGTCATTGTGGCCGAAGGAGCACACGACCGACAGCTCAACCACATAACTCCTACCATGGTCAAGGATCTGCTCACAAACAAGGTCGGCCTCGATACCAGGGTCACCACTCTTGGCCACGTCCAGCGTGGTGGTGCACCATGCGCCTACGACCGTATGCTCGCAACGCTTCAAGGTGTCGAGGCAGTCAAAGCCGTCCTCGACTCCACCCCAGAAACGCCCTCGCCCGTCATTTGCATCGTCGAGAACAAGATCGTGCGGAAAGATCTCATGGAAGCAATCAAGGCGACGAAAGAGGTTGCAGCTCATATCGAAAAGAAAGACTTCGACGAAGCAATGAAGGGCAGAGACGCCGAATTTGAAGAATTCCTGCATGCTTTCAACATCACCACTGCAACAGACAAGACAGACCTACTTCTTCCAAAGGAGAAGCGCATGCGCGTTGGTATTATCCACGTCGGAGCACCCGCTGGAGGCATGAACGCCACCACCCGCGCTGCAGTGGCATACTGTCTTGCCAAGGGCCACACTCCGGTTGCACTGCATAACGGCTTTCCCGGATTGTGCCGTCATCACGACGATAAGCCTCTCGGTTCCGTGAGGGAAGTCAGCTGGCTCGAAGCGGAGAACTGGGCATCTCGGGGTGGTTCAGAGATCGGCACCAACCGCGGCCTGCCATCTGAAGACTTCACGACGACTGCCTATTGCTTTGAGAAATACAAGATCGATTCCCTCTTCGTTGTCGGTGGTTTCGAGGCCTTTACAGCTGTGTCCGAACTGCGAAAAGCACGCGAGCAGTACGATGCCTTCAAGATCCCCATGGTCTGCCTGCCAGCAACCATCTCCAACAACGTTCCTGGCACCGAATTCTCCCTTGGATCCGACACATGTCTGAACGCCCTCATCAACTACTGCGACAGCATCAAGCAGTCTGCATCGGCATCTCGCCGAAGAGTGTTCGTCGTAGAAACCCAGGGTGGAGCCTCCGGATACATTGCCACTATTGCTGGCCTTTCAATTGGCGCCCTCGCTGTGTACACCCCCGAAGAAGGCATCCATCTCAACATGCTAGTCGAGGACATCAAGTTCCTCAAGGAGCAGTTCGCTGCCGACAGAGGCCACACGCGTTCGGGCAAGATCATCCTCCGCAACGAGAAGGCAAGCCCCGTGTACACGACCGAATTCATTGCCGACTGCATCAAGGAGGAGAGCGGCGGCAAGTTCGATTCGAGATACGCCGTGCCCGGACACGTGCAGCAGGGTGGCGTGCCTTCGCCAATGGATCGTGTTCGCGCGGCACGTTTCGGTGTCAAATCCCTTCAATACTTGGAGAGCATGTTCGGCAAGTCCAAGGACGAGATTGCCAACGATCCCATGTCGGCAGCCGTCATCGGTATCCGTGGCGCCAGAGTCAAGTTCAGCCCCATGGAGAAGATCGAGCGGGATGAGACCGACTGGAAGGACCGTCGTCCAAAGGACGAGTTCTGGATGTCTCTGGTGCAGATCGTCGATACCCTCAGCGGCCGGAAGAAGGCGAAGCACACACTCATGGCCGGGAGCCCGGGAAGTCCAGCTCTATCGAATGGTACCAGCAAGTAGATGGTAGACCATATCCAGTGATGATGAGTAGAGATTTAGAGCGTGCGAGTCTGGCGTTGAGCGGAGTTTGGGATATAGTCGAGCAGGTGCAGCTCGAGACTTTGGAGTCTTGAACCAAGACTCTCCACTTCTTTCTTAATGCTTTTTGGGAAAAGCATATATCATGAATGAAAACGTGTTCACGACTCCTTGACGCCTTCGCTAATTCCTGTTCCCATCCATCCGTTCATCAAGAATAATCGCGGGGATCAGAGGATTCCATCATGTTCACCAGGTAGTCGCTTTACCCGCTTCTGCTCCCAGTTATCCAGATCTTTGGCCGCGAGTTTCTGCCCAGGCACATCAATCAGCACTCCATCCTCATCCCAAAATCTCCAAACCAACAAAAATATGCAGACGAAACTCACATAATACTCCTCTCTCAAATCCACCTTCCGTCTATCCTTCCCAATCCCCAACTCCTCCTCTTTCGTCAACTGTCGTACTTTCCGATCGTATCGCTCGTAGCGCAGCGCCGTCGCGGGTGTGAGGAAGAATGACCCCAAGAGCATGGTTGCTATGAAGGGTAGGCCGAAGAGGGCGAAGGGGTGTCGGGAGAGGAGGGACCGGTAGCGGGCGGCTATGTTGTTGTTTTGGGAGGTGGAGCGGAATTTTTTGGAGGTGAAGGTTGGCATTTTGGCGACGGAGTGGAGGGAGGAGGTGGTTGTTGGTTGGTTGATGGGGTGGTGATGGTGATGGAGGCTTGGCGATGGAGGTCGGAATTGAGTTTGCACGATGTGGGGCGGCGTGATGCGGGTCGCGACCTCGTTTCTCGTGGACGCGTTTGGGAGTGAAGGCTTCGACATCAGATGAATTTCGACAAGACTTTCATGTTCGTGTAATCCAGACGACGTCTCCAGCATCTTTGTTCCTTCGTGCGACAAGACTGACGGCCCTCGAAGAACTTGACGCCCCGACTTCCGTCGGCAGCTGAATGACTAATTGGCCTACTGCCCCGTGTACTGGATGTTGAAGTCAAGGAATGAGATGGGAGACGACTCGACATTATCATGGCACGCCGGTCTGCCAACACGAATGGCGTGCACGTCAATGGTGACGGAGCGCCACCACCTTCAACCTTAGCCGCCCAGATCGTTCAGAATCAAACTCGACAGGCCGCGAGCCAGCGGCAACAACCAGCCCCTGGACCAGCGCCCTCATTTCATGATCTTCTACAAGAAATCCTTCACAACCAAGCCGCCGCCCAGGAGACTGACATCACCGTCAATGCGCAACTTGTCAGCGTCCTGATTCAAGGATGCCTGTTGCCAGTTGCCACCGCAGAAACCCAGAACCCGTTCGCGGACGGAAACGAGCTGCTCGAGCAGGCGATCAACAGTCTTGCTGTGATCGAGTCTACCGTCAAGAGGCAGCCGGATGTCCTCTTGACGCAACTCAGCCAGGATGGACCTCTGCTATTCCTCGAGCTCTTGGCCGCCCTGATTGGGCTCTGCGGAAGACCAAAATGCGATGTCAAGGGCTTGCTGAGCTCTGCCGTTGCATCTTTGAAGGCATCCATCCATCTCTGGCAGCAGGCGAAAGTATTACAGGAAGTAATCCAAGAATGCGTGGACGGTATGTGGCAAGGCGATACTTGGTAAGTGGACTTTTGCTTATTCTCTTACTACAGAAACTCTCTCTACTCTCGAGGGTCTACCGGGGGCTATTCCGACGCTCAACCTCAAGTTACCTCCCGCGAGGAGCGTCAGCAAGTTGTGGCCGAATTCAGAAGGCAGCATTACCATGCCGCAAGGAACAACCACGAGCCTAAGCGACCTCTCCCGAGCTTTCAGCGTCGTTCTTGAGCTCATGCAGGTTCCTGGGCTCGATCAGGCGTGGTGCGAAGAATCTACCGGCAGACTTCAACATATGGCCACCAAATTCGGTCAACAGCTCGAGAAAAACGATGTGTGGGAGAAATTGGTATTCCTCCTCATCGGCTCGCCTCAAGGCCGGCCCTTCATGGTGTCCCTGCTTGAGAGAGCTTCAAAGTCAAAGATATCCGCAAATTTGCAATCGTCACTGGCCAAAACCTTGCTGGAGACCTTGAGATTCAAAGGCCGCACTTACAAGGATGTTCTCATGCCAGCAATACGACATCTCGCTGCATCCGATCTCTGGCCTGACTTGCATGAGGATCTCAGAATCGCGACAACGACCTGGTATTGTCGTTTCGAACCAGAAGACGACATTCCCGAACAAGTTGCTGCTATGCGGGATGCACTTCGCCAGGACAATGTCATGACCGACAGCGAACTGCAGGGCGCCTTCCAGCACTTGAGCGTGGCATCGAGTCAGCCAGAGAGATGTCCACGTCACCGAAAGCGACGCAAAATCTCCGCTGAACCGGAAGATCGTAAGACGGCAGTCATCCGACGGGCTGCGATGCTCCTAATGGGCATTGACGGCACAGACTTGTCTGCGATGCCTAGTGTCGCACCGTCGGTCTACGCAGCTTTGAGCGAACATGAGAAGTGTCGAGCCTGGCAGACACTGGCAGACCTGGCCGAGTACGACACTTCCTCCGCCATCGAAACCGTCGCTTGCTTGATTGAATTGCCAGAACTCTCGAACACTAAGCGTCCGCGAGTCCTGTCACTTCTTGCCATGCGAGCTTGCCTGGAGCGGATGCAGCCTGACGCTCGATACACCTCGCTCGCGACTTCGGAATTTGGCAAGCACTGTCTTTCCTCCCTGCAGAGCTCCATTCGAGAGCTGAGGATGGTTGCTGGCCAAGCATTACCATCTTTCCTAAAGAATGAGTTGCCGGAGTCAATCCGCGACGAAAACCGTCAAGTCGCCCTCGAGTACCTGCGCAGTCTCTCCGATCGCGACGTTCCAAACGAGCAGGAGACATTGATATTTGCATGGGGCCAAGTCGCCATCTGCTGTGGCGAAAGAGAACTCAATCTCGTTCTCCTACGACTCGTGGACTACCTTGGACATGCCAATTCCCTGGTATGTGGACTGGCATTCTCCGAGATCGAAGCCATCGCAGCTGCAAAGAAGCAATCCTTGACCGAGTTGTTCCGACCCTTCTGGCGCTCGATTGCAGTCTCTGTGGTTCAGGATCTTCAATTGAAGCCGCATAAAGCGCAACAGCTCTGCGATCTGCTCGGCACGGGTATTAACAGCTTCTTGGACATGACACAACGACATACTCTGCCTTCCCTGGTGCTGACCAAGAGGAAAGACGTCCTACAAAGAATTGTCGACGCGCGTGGCGCCAACTCCATCCGCGATGTGTGCGTTCAACCAAGAACCAATCTTGCAGCCATTCTTGCCACACTCCTTACCCAGTGTGGACCTGACACTGAAGATGCTGCTTTTGCGTGCCTGACTGAAGTTGATGCAGGCTTCAGAAATACGAACCTGGCTGGTCTTATCAAAGTGGATTCCGTCTTGGTTGCCAGTGAGCTGCTCAAGCACTGCGGCGAAGAGAGCGAGAATAGAAAGTCTCGAGCGTATCAAGCTTTTCAGACCTTCGCCAACATTGAACAGGCTGCCCCTGGACAACGCAAGGCTCATTCGAGATCCAGCAAAGCTGTCAACGCCTTCTTCGATACGTACATCCTCGGTATCCTGACGCTTTTCTCTGTCACGATAGAGACTGCACCTGGAGCAGAGCCAACTTCAGAAAAAGTCCGATGCTTGAAGGCCATGGCCGAAATCTTTACTCTTACGAGAGGCAATGTTTCCAGCGCCTTGCCACAGATCCGCGCTTGTCTGCAATCTGGGCTTGAGCGACCTGAGCTTTGCCAAGCTGCATATTCAACTTGGATGTCATTGATTCCACTGCTTCAGGCCGACGACATCGTTGACATCGTCGATGAGACCTTCGTTGTCATTGTGCAACATTGGTCAGCACTGTCGCCTGAGTTGCAACAGCGAACTCACGTCATGATTTCTGAGCTCGTCAAGACGCACAATACAGTGCTTCAGGAAAACATCATGACCTTGCCTTCGCTAAAGGGTATCTCGTTGCTGTCGAAGTACGCTGCAGAGTTCGATCGGCTGAAGAATCAAGAGAGCGTAGAGAGCCACATCCGAGCGTTCACCAAGCGACTTAGAGTCGATGGCGACACAGTTGTTTTTCAAGCACTCGCCGAGCTGGTGCCGTTTCTTGAAGCCCAGCAAGCCTTCATCCACGACACTGCATCTAGCGAACATCCATCGGCGATCCTCTCCGAATTACTCCGTGCCTTGCTGGACGTCACGGTCAAATACAACAACGATCCGAAAGCGGCTGAGCTCTGTGGCAAAGCCTTGGGTGTCATCGGCTCTCTGGACCCCAATCGGGTGGAGGCAACGCGGAAGAAGAGGCAAGTCCTTGTCCTATCGAACTTCGAGCGCGCCCACGAGGTCATCGACTGGGTCATGGCTCTGTTCGAGGACGTCTTGGTCAAAGCATTCAAATCGGTCAACAACTCCAGGGCCCAAGGGTTTCTGGCGTTTACAATCCAGGAGCTACTGCAGTTCTGTAACTTCGGCGATCTTCCCGCTCTACGCCCTCGTGGAACCCAGGTACCAGATGCCAATCAGCGCTGGTACGATTTACCGGAACATGTTCGCACGACTTTGACCCCCTTCCTGACTTCGAGATATGTTGTGACAAGCAACAGCGCCATCAGTCCGCCCAATAGAAGCTACCCGGAATTCTCACCGGAATCAAGCCATAGCCAATGGCTAAGGTCCCTTACCTACGATTTGACCTTCAAAGCCAACGGCGATAATGCGAAGGCTGCGTTTCCGATCGTTGCAAGAGCGGTCAAAGGCTACGACATTGCAGTGGCGCGCTTCGTCTTGCCCTACATCGTACTGAACGTTGTCATCGGAGGCATCGTCAAAGAAGTTGAAGGTCTCACAGCTGAATTTCTGGCGGTGCTTAAAGCGACATCCTCGATTCCATCACAGCAGGAGTGCATTCGCCTTTGCAGCGAGAGTGTCTTTGCTGTGCTCGACTATCTTTCAACATGGCTGCGCGAAAAGAGGAAGGAGCTGGCCGAGACGCGAGCTATCGCATACAAGACGGGACACTCTCCCAGTGAATTCGACGAGCTCCGAGACATGGGCCAAATCGAGACTGTTGAGAACTTTCTCGATTCAATTCCTGCGGATGTCATTGCCAATCAAGCCGTCGAATGTCGCTCATACGCTCGTGCGCTATTTCACTGGGAGCAGCACATACGCCAAGAGCGCTCCCTCATTCCGTCCGGACGCTTGACTGACAAGCATGAGCTGCTGTACGACCGTCTTCAGGATATCTACTCCCAGATTGACGAGCCCGATGGACTGGAAGGCATCGCAGCGAAACTTCCGATCATCAGTGAGGAGCAACAAGCAATGAACCACGCGAAATCAGGTCGCTGGACGGCAGCACAAGCCTGGTATGAACTTAATCTAGCTGATCACCCTCTGGATCTTGAGCTACAGTATCACGTATTGAGTTGTCTGAGAGAGACAGGTCAGTATGCGCCGCTGCTGAGATATGCCGATAGCTTTGTCGACTCTGCAGTGGACGATGAGAACCACCGCGCTGTGGTTGAAACGCATCTGCCTATGGCAGTTGAAGCGTGTTGGATGGCTGGTGACATGCATGGCCTTCAGAAGCGCCTGACTCTGGTACCAGAACAGGCAAATCCCGTCTTCAATGTTGGCGTCGGGCGCTCCTTGCTTCGGGCAGCGAGTACATCGGAGGGCGGCTTCCTTGAAGAGATCAAGAGCCTGCGAAAGGGAATCACCGAAGGCCTCTCCATGGCTGGCACCGACTCTCTGCAGGTTTGCCACGAAGAGTTGATCAAGCTCCACGCACTTTATGAACTGGAGGCCTTGACGACGGTCGATGCAGCTAGGGCGCCGCAGATGCTGAGATCCTTCCAGAAACGGCTCAATGCCATTGGATCAAATGTACAAGACAAGCAGTACATTCTGGGGCTCCGCCGAGCAGTGATGAGGCTACGACCCGCAGAATTTGAGGAAGCACAAGCCGGAGCTCTCTGGTTGACAACGGCAAGACTCGCTCGACAGTCCAAAAACACTAGCAGTGCCTACAACGCTGTGCTGAAAGCCTTCGACTGCGGCGATCGTGGCGCGAAACTTGAGGAAGCCAGACTGCTTTGGCACGATGGTCATCAGCGACAAGCAATACAATCTCTGGAAGCTGCCATCGAATCTGGCATCTTTGACGAACCCGAACCAGACGGAGACACAGCCATGGGCAATGGAAGCGTTGGCGTAATGTCTACCAGCGAGGTCAACGGTCACAAGCAAGACCCGCTCACCGGCAAAGCCCTGCTCATGCTGGCCAAATGGTTGGACGCTTCCGGACAGAGCCAGACGAAAGACATGACCGATCGATATCAAATCGCAGCGAGGCGCTTCCAACGCTGGGAGAAGGGACACTACTATCTTGGCAAGCATTACAGCAAGCTCATGGATGCTCAAAAGGAGCTGCCGCGCGACAGGCAGTCCCAGGCTTACTTGACAGGCGAGATGACGAAACTTGTTATTGACAATTCACTTCGTTCAATCCCATTTGGCAATAAGTACTGGCACGAGACGATCCCAAGGATTCTGACTCTGTGGCTGGAGCTTGGAACCAACTCGGTCACGAGGGTAGCCAAAGAAGACCAGGCGACGTTTGAGAAGCGAGCGAAGTCTCTGCAGGCTTGCAACAGACAGTTGCAGAAGTACTTCGAGCGCGTGCCGGCTTACGTGTTCTACCATGCGCTGCCTCAATTGATTTCTCGCATTACACATCCTCATCCGGAGGTGTGGAAGCAACTTTGCAACATCCTTACAAGAATCGCTTCGTCACACCCGAGTCAGACTCTTTGGAGTCTGCTGGCGGTCGTCAAGGCAAGGGACAAGCTTCGAGTCGAGCGAGGGAAGGAGATTCTCAGCAAGCTTCAAGATCCCAAGAACAGGCCAAAGAGTGCGGAAGGGGCTGATTTACGTTCTCTGATCTCGCAGGGGCAGAGGCTATCTGACGGCCTATTGCAGGCGTGCGAGCAACCAGTCGAGGCTCGCAAGGTGCAGGTCAGCTTGCAGAAGGATCTCCATTTCAATCACAAGCTGGCGCCGAGCCATCTTGTCGTACCGATCGAATCGACTCTCACGCCTTCTGCTCCAAGCAATGCCAACAGCGAGACGATTCGGCGGCACAAAGCATTCACGCAAGACAAGATCACTATTCAAGCATTCACGGACGATGTTCTTGTGCTCAACTCACTGCAGCGTCCACGGAAGATCACAGTACGAGGCTCTGATGGCAAGCTGTATGGGCTTCTGTGCAAGCCCAAGGACGACCTGCGAAAGGATCAGCGTCTGATGGAGTTCAACGGCATCATCAATCGGGCACTCAAGCGCAACACAGAAAGCAGCAAGCGACGCCTGTACATCAAGACGTACGCCGTGACGCCACTCAGCGAAGAGTCGGGTACTATCGAATGGGTGGAGGGCATCAAGCCGATAAGAGACATCTTGCTGAACCTCTACAATCGCAAGGGTATCCGGCCAAACTACAACGAGATCAAGAAAGATCTAGATGTGGCTTCATCAGCACAAGAGCATGCACATGTCTTCCAGGACAAGGTGTTATGCCAGTTCCCGCCTTTACTGCATGAGTGGTTCACCGAGACCTATCCCGAGCCCGATGGGTGGTATGCAGCTCGTCTGAGATATGCACGTTCAGCAGCGGTCATGTCCATGACGGGACATATCCTCGGCCTTGGTGACCGCCACGGCGAGAACATCCTGCTCGAGGAAAGCACGGGCGGCGTCTTCCACGTCGACTTCAACTGCCTCTTCGACAAAGGCCTTACTTTCGAGAAACCTGAACTAGTCCCCTTCCGCCTCACCCACAACATGGCCGACGCGATGGGCCCATACGGCCATGAAGGACCGTTCCGAAAGTCTAGCGAACTGACTCTAGGACTCCTCCGTCAGGAACGCGACACGCTGATGACGGTCCTCGAGACGTTTTTGTACGATCCGACGACTGATTTTGTCGGTAGCAAGAAGAAGCGATCCACGGCTGGCGTGCCTGAGACTCCAGCTGAAATTCTTGAGAGTGTCTCGACCAAGTTGAAGGGTTTGTTGAGGGGGGAGACGGTGCCGCTGAGTGTGGAGGGTTATGTTGATGCGCTGATCAGCCAGGCTACGGATCATTTCCGGTTGGCGAGTATGTATATTGGTAAGTTTGTCCCTTCTTGGGTTGTGAGAGAGTGAGTGAGAAGCTGACTTGATGTGTTCTAGGGTGGTGCTCGTTCTTGTGATGGTACGACGTCACGAAAAGCCGAGGAAGACTTATAGAAATATGCAGCGTCGAATCCATGAAATGCTCGTTCGCAGCAACGAACCAATGCAACGATAGTGGTGGTAGACACTCTAATGTACTTATGCACATCACTGATCTCCGAACAATCAGCTCTGAATCGCCCCAGGAGCTACCTTCCCCGTCGGTCCTCCATAGAACGAATATCCCGGACACACATCACCAACTGAATCGTTCCTCGCAGGTACAGTCCTGCAGTCCAAAACATTCTGAATCGGCAGGATCAGCATGTCGACCACGATACCCACCACTGGGATCATGTCGGTAATTCCAATGATCTCTGCAACGGCAAAGCAGACGCCCTGGTTCGGGGTGCTGAAGTCATAACCCGCGTAGGAGTTCGAGATGTCGACGTAGGAATTTACAGTCCCGGTGTTGCAGCCGGGCGTGTTGATCTGGGGTGTTTGAGCAGCGAAGGTATTCGTGTCTTCACCAAGGCCATTGAGGGTATATTCGTCGCCGATGGCGCGGCGGTACCAGTCTGCACACACTCGTTAGCGCACCTCTGAGGCCAAAGTTGTTTCAGCACTCACTATCTGGAATTCTCTCATGTCCCGGCGTCCAAGTAAAGTTACTCGAATCATCGCCGGAAATGGAGAAGAAGGATTTCAGGACGTCTTGGTTCAAGATTCCTTCGGGGTTGGCTTCGGTGTGGTTGGCCATGAAGCGGTAGATGAAAGAGAAGGCGGCTTGGGAGACCACATTTCCACTGAAGGGACCGTCTGAGAGTGGCGGTTAGTAAAAGAACTTTGTCAGAGCGTTGGGATAGGAGGCCTACAATAGAAGTAAGGATTCTTCGCGATGCTCTCATTGAAACGGATGCCCCTGAACTGAGACAAAACGTCGATGTTGTAATTCGCTGTCGCTGGATCGGGTTGGAGGTCGAAGAACTGGCAAACCCACCATTAGTCTCTGATCAACTTTGCTATATGATGTGGCCATACCTCTTTGAACTGCGACAACACCAACTCGGTATTCGACCCATACTGATTCAGATCCGCCCGCATAGGTGAATTATCCGTCTCATAATGCCCATGGCTACCCCCGATCCCCGTATGTACTCCCCCTCCAATACTCCATCCTAGCGGCAGAGCACCATCAAATACAGCTCCGTAGACAGCAAGAATCGTGGAGACGTCTAGTCCCATGCCATAGACAGTATTCGTAGCCGTGATGAAGTCCAGTATCGATCCGACGCCATTGCGAGGCAAGTAGCCGTGGTTCGCAAGAGCATTCAGTCCAGGACATGGACCTCGTTGATCTTTTGCTCCAGGTGCTTGAAAGGCGTGGATGCCGCTGACATCGATGCGTTGCAAGGCTGCGTTGAAGCCGGGTGTTGCTGCTGGGGTTTGGGACAGGGCGTTGACGGCTCCTTTGCCCACGTCTGAGAGCTCGGCGGTTTGGGTTGGGCTGAGACTTGTTTGGGAGGGGGCGATGGGGAGGAGATCTAGGCCAAGGAGTTGAGGGAAGGCCAAGGCGCAGGGTGTGAGGAAGGCTGCGATGAAGGCTGTTGGTTGCTTCATGGTGATGATATTCAAACAGGGGTGTAATCTATTCCTGTTCTTCAACGGCCCCCATGAGCATTTATACGACACACTCTCTCTTTTGCCTTGCTCCTCATGATGTCCATCATGGAGAACAATACGAAATACGAAAATGCCCCACGATGGCGTGGTCCACCATGACGTCCAAAACTTCTTTGTCTGCACAAACGGCAAACCAACATCCGAATTCTCCAGCAAAGCCCAAGACCAAAAAAGCCCTCAGCAAGACACTTTCTCGATGCCTAGAAATGCAATATGGATAAATGCCCGGATCAGCACTGCAAGCACCAAAACTGGCTACCTCTCACATGCGCTTTCGCGAATTGACTGACCAAAACGAAACCCCTCATTCGAGGGATATAGTTTGCGAGACTCGGTATGCTGCGCTCCCGGGTTGATGGATTCGACATTAAGCATTGCTTCTCGCGTATTCTTACGTCTGTTCTCATCGGATAAGACCCGGTTCGTCAGTTCGCTTCTTCGTATGGTGTATTAGACTTCTCCGCGTGGCCCTGCATGCTAGTCTGTTAGTCTAGCTGCCTAATTAAGTCACAATCCGCGGAGACGTCGCCGGGGAGACATCGCCGTGGCTGTCTCGTTTATCGTGAGGACTCGCGATAAGAAAGGCAGTGCATGTCTGTATGTCAGTTGACCTGTCAAGATTCCGGTCGCCGGCAAAGACTGAATCGAGACTCCACCTTGAATCCAGACTTCGCTTTGTTGGGTAAAATGCTGCGCTCGATTCGAAGAGGAAGATGGGAATTGTGTTGGAGCATTAAGTGTATTACTTTTGTATCAACCAGGAGATGTATTCGTGCAGGTCATGAGTGGTGTTTGGCTGTGCCTGAGGAGATCTGCTCAAGATGTAAGCACACTTCTCAAAAAGGCAGATTGGTTCCGGATCCTCACTGCCTCCGTCATGCATGAAATTATGCATGCTCTTAGACGTAAGTCGCGCAGTTGGTCTCACTATGGATATCCAAGACCTGTGCGATGGTCGCATTTGGAAGCATATCCGCCATCCAGAGGACATGCTGAAGCGTCGTCTCGCCGCCATTGTCGCCCGAGTAAGCCGTGAACTCTGGTCCAGGCCTTCCCCAACTGTCTGCGGAAAACTCCCCTCCGGGAGTGTTGGGCCCGGCGACTTCGTTCAGACGACCGGGGGATGCAGCCTGCCACTCCCAGTAGAGACGATCGAGGTTGGCGTCTAAAGTGAATGCGACGTCAGCAAAGCTTCTCAATGGCGTAAGCAGATATTCGTGGGTGAGTGAACTTACGATGCAGGAAAAAGACGGGGTCTCCAGGCGCCAGCATTGCATCCTCCATCTGCGAACACGAACGTCAGCTGGTGTCTCCCACCATTTCGATTCTCAACTTACAACTCTTCCAACTCCAGCATGTCCAGCCCAATGGACCGCATTACCATAGCATTGCATCGCTTCCCAATAAGTCTGCTTGGCAAAGCATTCATCGATATGGCTCTGTCCTGCTTCCCGAAAGTCCTCGACATCGAATGCACGAGCTAAGCAGTAAGGAGCAGAAGGCTGAGCAGCAGCATTGTATATGAGCGTCAAGCCTGCAAACGGGCCGTCTGCAACACATCCTTGCGGACCCTGTCCATTGCCTCCCATGCCAAAGGTCGGATCCCATACGTTGGTAGCCCAGATGCTATCTGCGTGGTCCGACTCTTTCCAGTATCTGTCGTATCGTTATTATCCGTGAGTTCCATATTGATCAATGCGGGCGACTCACGGATTGCCGCCGTTGTAGCCGCAGTGTCTTGAAAGCAGCGTCTCGTGCAGTTTGATGTAGTATCGGTGCCAGGGTAGAAAGGCGCCCTGGAAGATGTCAGACGCTATTCAGGTTGTAGATCGAAGTAGAAGGCGACTGACCACTCCGTGAATGAAGTTAGCTTGCCGTATGTGGACATACTGCAGCTCATCCCAGACATTGCGTGCGCCGGGTATTCCATAAGAAGGGGGCGTGTTCTGCAAGCATTTCTCCGCATCGAGATAGGCCTTCTTCTCCTCGTTGCTGAGGACGAACCTGCGAATGGTGAGAGCTTGTTCTTTCAGTACAGATGGTGAATACTTACCATGACCGCCGCTGAGTAGGCGCGGCACATCCGCCCTGTCTCTTCAAAGTAGGCTTGCCATTGGCAAAAGATAGGAGAGAAAGGACAGCGACAAGTCCTCGTAGAATGGACATGATCGCCGACAGGAACGAGTGTGTTTGAATGAAAGTATACCATACAACAAGAGACTCACCTGGCAGCTCAAATCGTGGGAGTCATAGGAACTGCTGTTATCCCCATCGTCATCGTCATTACCTGGTGCCTCCACTATGCCCAGCACACATTGCCCTGCTTTTGGTTTAGGATAGTATCGGTAGAATGGTTCTAGAACGTTGAGCGATGAGGCACACAAGCAGAGATTTGCGTGACTCCAAAGTAGCAATGCCAAGACCAGAGAAGTGGTAGAGGATGGGCGTGGCATTCCCACTGCTACCACTGGACTGGGTGTAATGGGCATTGCGAGCAGATGTGTGGCCTGTGGTGCTTGGCACAACTCTCCGTAGCTTCCGCTTGTATGTTGTGCAGCCAGGCAGATGAGGTACCGCCAAAGGACTGTGCCTGTGATCCCTAATGCGTGGAGTGGCTCTGGTATTCAAGTGCTCCGTAAGCATTCGTGTTGTGCAGCACGAAATTGCGAATGGGGGGCAACAATTCCAATCGATGCAATCGCCGTACTGATGTGTGCCTGATCTGAAGGGCATTGCAGAAGGGATATCGTAACGTCACGAGAGAACACAGAGCCTGTCGTAACGTTGCGGATGGTCAGCCTAAGTGGAGACAACCGGATGGGAGAACAAACCCAAGCTAGTGGCGGAAACGTCCAAATCAACAAATTGCCAGATAACTTGTCTCCGTTGCATCGTGGACGATGTCGAAGAAAGCAGAGTCTAAAGTCTTCGAAGCGATGTGTGTTTGACCGACCTTGAGCTAACGGGTGTATGCGGACTAATCGATAGTTGTATTAAAGTTCTGGATTCATCGCTCGTGGGTATGCCAGACAGTGATCGATGCGAAATAATGTGTAGCAACTGATGAATTCGGCAATCCGTACGCTCGCCAGGTCGACAATGGGATCGAGGAAGCTTCTATCCGCCCCCTTCCTCATCATCCGAGTCACCGTCTTGCATATCATCGTCTTCTACATCGTCTTGGGCGCCACCGTCCGCATCTTCATCATCTTCCAACTCTTCATCATCCCACTCGTCGTCGTCGCTCATCTCCTCCATATCCTCATCCTCGTCCTCTTCACCTTCCGCACTCTGCCCATTCGCCTTACGTTCAGCTTTCTTGCGCTCAATGTTCGCCTTCTGCTCGGCCTTTCTCTTCTCCTTCTCTTTTCTCCGCTCCTCGTGCACCCTCTCCATCTCCTTGATCTCCTCTTTCGATTTGTGAATGTACTCATGCCACATGACTTTGCCCCCACAAAGACCCTCTTCTACCTTTGTTAGACGTAGTTTCATTCTCGGCCCTAGCTCATATAGCTTCACAGCCTTCTTCTCCACATCGGCTACACTCCTCTTTTCCGACCCATCCTTCTTCGGGTTCTTTTTCTGAGCTTTCCTTGCCGGCGCCACGACCTCGACTTCGGCGTCCGTATCTGGTTCCGACTCTGACCCAGAAGTAAAGCCATCCGCGGCCTGCGGGTCCAAGAGGTAGTCGGCAACATCATTCAGCTTTCCTAGGTTGGGGAGACCGCCTCGCTTGCGTTTCTGGCCGGCATGAGTGAGTTTCTCAGCGGCGTCTAGTCTCCTTAGAGGCTTCGGTACGGATTTCGCTGTTCGAGTCTCAATCGCGTAGTGTCGTAGATTAAGAACGTATGACGCAGCATCCGAGTTTGGATCTGCGGGTTCTCTGTCCAGTAGCATCACACGCTTCATGCCTTGAAGAGTAGCCGTGGTCGGGTTGATCGGTGGGAACATGGATTGAAATATGCTGGTCGTCAGAGACTCCAGGTGCTTGGGTATCTTTGGTTTCTGCTCGCCGTTGGCCTCCTCTTTCGTAACGAAATTGTTCATGACGAGTAAGGGTGCTGTCAGGTATTCCTTGCCGCCGCTCTTCGGTCGCTTCATGCTGTGATAGATGTCCTTGCACAAGCTGTAGTTCTCCACTCGGAAATGTAAAGTCGGTCCTCGGGGTGTCAATGCCAGTCGCATGTTCGTGTTGCCGTTGCTACTCCTGCTCAAGAGGAGCAAATGTGTGACGCCCAGCGGTCCAGCCATTGTTGTGTAGTCGCGCAGCTTGTTGCTCCTCCGCTCTCTCAGTCTTGACGCTGTATCCGGCTCCATCATCTGCCTGATATCCCTCACCAGCTGCGACACGCTCTGCCCAACCTCGCTGGCACCGACGCGAATGACCATGCTCTTCGGCGGGCGTGACCCAGCCTTGGAGGCCGCATGATTCGCTGATGCGGCGCCTAGACCCGGCTTTGCGCCCACGTGCGTTCTCTTCTTCACCCTCCTCTTGGCCATGTTGTACTCAAAAAGTTGATCTTTCAGAGAACGTCAAGCAGAACTTCCAAAAGATCTTCGACATTTCCGCTAGCGCGCCAAGCTATCGGCGGCTGATCCGCCGCTAAGATAATCTCGAAACTCTAATTGTGGCCGACACCACCGACCATCTGCAACAATTTCTGGCCGCCACTTCCAACTTCGATTCTCACACCAGCACAATGTCGGCGACTAAGAGAAGAAAGCTGGACACCGGCTCTGGCAAAGACTCGTCCCCAGTTCAACTCACGAAGAAGCCTTCGATCAAAGGCAAAGCACCCGTCGTCGAGAAGCCACCGCAAGACGAACCTGCTCCTGCTCACGAGCCCTCGAAACGATCCCACTCAGATGTGGATGACGACGAGGAGGAGGAGAACGATGGCAACGATGAAGAAGAGGTGCAAGCCGGAGCAGAAGCCGAGGCAGCAGACAAGACATTTGCAGATTTGGGCGTGACTGAATCCCTCTGCGATGCATGTTCGTCGTTAGGCTTCACCAAGCCGACGGCAATCCAGCGAGAGTCAATACCAATTGCTCTGCAAGGAAAGGATATCATCGGTCTTGCAGAGACTGGCAGTGGAAAGACCGCGGCATTCGCGTTGCCTATACTGCAAGCCTTGCTGGACAAGCCGCAGCCTATGTTCGGCTTAGTCCTTGCCCCAACTCGTGAATTGGCATACCAGATCTCGCAGCAATTCGAGGCTTTGGGCAGTCTGATCAACGTCAAATGCGCCGTGGTAGTGGGAGGAATGGATATGGTGCCTCAAGCGATAGCTCTCGCGAAGAAGCCGCACATTGTCGTTGCCACACCAGGTCGTCTACTCGACCATCTGGAAAACACCAAGGGCTTTTCACTGAGACAGCTCAAATACTTGGTCATGGACGAAGCAGACCGACTTCTCGACCTCGACTTCGGCCCCATCCTCGACAAAATCCTCCAAGTCCTCCCCCGCGAACGACGAACGATGCTCTTCAGCGCCACGATGAACACGAAGCTTAACAATCTCACTCGTGCCGCTCTGCAGCAGCCGGTCCGCGTGAGCATAAGTAGCAGCAGCTACCAAACCGTCAAGAACCTCATGCAGCGATACATCTTCATCCCGCACAAGTTCAAAGACATCTACCTGGTCTACCTCCTAAACGAATTCTCCGGCCGGACTTGCATCCTCTTCACCCGAACGATCCACGAAACCCAGCGCATAGCATTCATGCTTCGCGCGCTGGGCCGCTCTGCGATCCCTCTGCACGGCCAACTCTCTCAATCCGCCCGTCTCGGCGCCCTGCACAAATTCCGCAGCGGCAGCAAAGATATCCTCGTCGCCACGGACGTCGCCGCTCGAGGACTCGATATTCCCTCTGTGGACCTAGTCCTCAACTTCGATCTCCCACCCGACAGCAAGACCTACGTGCATCGTGTCGGTCGAACAGCACGAGCGGGCAAGTCTGGTGTTGCCATTTCCTTCGTGACACAGTATGATATTGAGGTGTACCAGCGGATTGAGAAGGCTTTGGGGAAGAAGTTAGAAGAGTATGCGACGGAGAGGGACCAGGTGATGGTCTTTGCGCCTAGAGTGGCGGAGGCGCAGAGGGTGGCCATCACGGAGTTGAAGAATGAAGCGGATAAGAATGGCAAGAAAGGGAAGGGAAAGGGTTCCGGAATCGGTGGAGGACGAGCGAAGAAGGGGAAGAGGGATGACATGGATGCTGATGAGGGATGATCCATTCCATCCCGCGTAAACGGTTGCTACTGATGGTGGAAGGAAGTTTTCTTGCTGGCTGTATTGTCTTGTTGAGCATTTTAGATACCCACTGGCGTGTAACATTAAATAGACTTTAAGCTTATGGTTGTACAATGGGATATCTACACACCACCAAACCCTCACCTTTCCTCGCCCTTTGTCGGTTTCATAGCCGCCAACTGATCCACCATCGCAATCGCGCCCTGCACATCATCCTTGTTGTACAAGAACAGTCCCTGCAAAGCTGCCGTGCTCACATTCCCAATCAAGCCGGCAGCTCTTGCCTTCTCCAAGAACAAAGCCTTGCCTTCCCCAGTAGGATCCTTTTCAGCGTAGAAGCGGTCCCACAGACGCTCCATCTGCCATTCAGTAGCGTTACCCAGGTGCACCGTCATATCCACTCTGCCGGGCCGGATCAAAGCGTCGTCAAGCCGATCGATGTGGTTCGTGGTCATGAAGATGATGCGTTCTTCGGCGCTTGCGACACCATCCAGGGCGTTTAGAAGCCCAGAGTAAGTCACATTGGCGCCGCTGTAGCCGTCCTCGTCGCGTTGGCGCCGGTTGGCGAATGCAGCGTCGGCGTCTTCCAGGAGGACGATTGTGCGTGGTGGGACGTTGAGAAGAAGGTGGTTCAGTAAGTCGTCTGTGAGGCCGCGTTGGCTCAGGCTGAGCATGGCGATGTTAAAGTCTAGTTCGCCTGCTAAAGCCTGCACGAAGGAGGTTTTGCCTGTGCCGGGAGGGCCGTGGAGGAGGTAGCCTCTTCGATAGGGAATGCCGCGGTCAAGGTACCATGTTCTTGCGTTCAGGAATTCGTTCACGTCGTCTAGGATCTTGTCGCTGAGGCCTTTCTCGAGGACTACGGAGTCGAATGGCCGCCGTCTTTTGGGTTCGCCCGACTTCTCCCAGCTTACGTTTCGGCTTGTGTAGATAACGGTTTTGCCTTCTGTGCTTTGCAGGGCCATTTGGTGCGCTTCGCGGAAGATGTCCTCGAAGATGTGGCGGTAGTAGTACAGTGTGGTGAGCTTGACTGTTTCGAAAGGCTGGCCATTCGAATCAAAGCTTTTGCCGACTCGCTCTCGGTTGACAGCCAAGAAGGCATTCTTGTATCGGAGGATATGTCGTCCATGGCCGGGTACCAGAGCGAAGGCTGTCTGCTGAGATCCACTCGCAGTCCTCGAAACTTGCGTCTTTATCTGCAGATGATGGAGTCCAGGTGTAAAGCGTCGAAGGAGATACTCCAACGTGCCAACTTGCTTGCGGTTTCCTTGAGCCACTAGCTGTTCCGAATAATGGTTGGTCATCCAATTGAGCACCCAGGGATAGGACTCATCATGTCTCGTGATCTCTAGATCAACCAGCATACGGTGTCTAATGAGTTCCGCAGTCCTCCTGAGACCAATCGAGCCATACCGAAGAGCGGCTCCTAGACCGGCGAGACCAAAGCCAGCCGTGAAAAACGGATTCTCGAGAAGCTGGGAGATGATAGATCCCTCGCCTTTTCCGATGTTGGCCAGCTGTTTGACAGCATCCTGTTTCGCATTTTGATTCCCGGCTATCGCGTTGACGGGCGGAGTTGGCGCATTGTGGTCCATCAAGAGGGAAAGGAAGATGCAGGAGTCGAAGCCAAGATCTGTCGCTTCCAATCGTAGCCAGATTTAGAGTTTCGGGCCGCGTCTCGCTAGCCGCGGACCCTGGTCAACGCCCATCACGACTGCTTCACAGTCCATGTCGACAGCCCTTCCTCGCCGTCGTCTGTTTGGCGTGTCAACACTCGTCCTTTGTCGACCGCATCGCCCTCCGACGCGGCGCCATGGCGAGCATGGAGCAGGTCACCGTCGACAAGTCTTACTTTGATGCACTTCTTCGTCGGTACGTCGCACAACCTCCCGCCTCGATAAAGGGAGCCGCTGCAGATAACCGCCTTTACTGACACACGTCGTTTGGTTGCAGCGCAGATTTTGTACGCATAAAACCCCGCCCATCGCCCGTCTTTCTGTGCGTGTACCACTGACATGCCCTCCAAGCATACTGCCTCCCAGATCCTGGGCCGCCCAGACCCCGCCAATGTCTCCATCTCGCGGGTTGAGTACGACAGCTTGGTATGGAAAGCTTCATGGACGTCCTGAAAGTAGCACTGCTGATTTTCCTTCCAGCTACGAGTTTCCAGAGAGTACGAACTGCTCAAGAATGCTCTCTTCCAGGGCGGCCTCACTGCAGAAACTCTAGCTCTGTTGATCTCAGGCGCCAATGGCCAACAGCAACAGCAGCAGACTCCCGTCGACTCCTGGGCTGATGACTTCAACGACCATCCATCGACGATCAACTTCCCAAAGCCATTCACCAATGGGTCCAGTAAGTACAGCGACATGCCCTGGAAGCCAAGCGCCAACACCTCGAACTTCAAAGGCGCCTTCAATTCTGGCACACGGAATGGCAGCCATCAAGCCAATCTCCGTGTTCCAAGCACTGCTCGCCACACCAGCAACGGCTACATGCCATCCTCTGTGCCCGAGGACGGTGGCTTTGACGAGGGAATCAGCTCCATTGGTGATGGCAACACCGAAGTGGGGCTTGGAGCCCAGCGGACAGACTCGGTCATGCGTACTTTGTACTTCTGCGGTCTGCATCCCGACACCACCTATCGAGATCTGCTTTCCGTTCTCAAGGGTGGCAAGATCTTGAGCATCAACTTGCAGTCCAACCGCAGTGCGACTGTGACTTTCCACGATGGTGCTGCGGACTTCTTGGCCTGGGTGAAGCGCAATGACCTATATCTGAACTCCAAGCGGGTGAGCATGAATATCAGCTTATCTGTTTTCGTCGGCTGATCATGTCATAGGTCGAGGTGAGGTGGGCAGAGCGTCAATTCCGCCTCAACAACCACATCCACAACAAAGTATTGAATGGTGCCACTCGCAACATTCTCATCCGCAACGCTGCCGCCAGAGACTTTACGGTGGAACAAATCCGCGACGATATGGAGCATATTCACAACCTCATCATCATCGATGTCACCTTCCAGAACGGCCACGCCTATGTTTCCACGAACTCGGTTCACAATGCCCTCTTCGCCAGAACCTGCATGATGAGCAGGACCACCTACAGAGGATGCAAGGTGGAATTCTACCACGACGAGTGCGATGTTCCACTGCCTGTTCGCGCCCAGGCTCCGAGGGCTGTTCCGCAGGAGCCCGTGAAGAAGCAAATGCCCCTGGCCAATCGATTCGATATGCTCGAAACCGACAGCGGCGCCTCGAGCACTGACATCGAGAACCGGGACCCTAACGGCACGGCTGCTGATTCAGATGATGATACCATCGACATCAAACCTCGCCGCCACGGCGTGAGATTGGACTTTCTGGATTCCGAGAGCGAGGCTTGATCTCAGGATCGAATGAGCCATCTTTTACATTCGCTTTTCCACCGCTTTACATTGCACGATACAGCCGCATTACGGCCTCGATTCCGGCTTTTCATCATGAAGGCGCGTTTTCGTTCGACGCTTAGCGAATCTGAGGAGCATCGCTTGGCTTGCACATTGGGTCTGAAACTTTGGAGCTGGCGATTGGGCGTGAAGCATGTTAGAGATACCCATTAGCGCGACGCATTCTGTACTTGCATGGCTGTCAGAGGTGAGACCAACACTTCCGGCGTACGAATTGAATTTCGGTTCTATGTTTTCAGCATTGAATGGCTTCCATCTTCTTCTGTCGGTGTTTTCGGAGTGGGTGATTACGTGCGGCCGCATGGTGAGATCCTTCACCGTCTAAGGACAATTGTCGACCAAGCTGGCCAAGAGAATCACGACGACGCTCTCTCTCGTATGCGCTAGCCACACCCAGATAGGATTGCGCTCAACATCGACAGAAGCATCAACGGCGAAGGCTGACGATCATTTGCAGAAGCAAAATGTCCCCGAGCGAGCCCAATGCCCCAAAGTCCGTCTAATGTCCGATCGCCATTGACCAGCCGCTGATCGGTTGCCAGCCCAGCAAGTGAGTGTCAAAGGGAGAGGATACATCTTCAGAGTATAAGAGACGTACTTCTGACGCTCTGTCGTTCAAGGAAAGTACCATCTTTCGCCGCAATGATTTTGCTAGGAGCTCCCGCGACGTTGGCTGCAATCGTTGGGATCACATCCGTCTTTGCGGCACCTCATGAGACCGGACAATGGAATGGCTGGAAGTATGAGGAAGACCCAGTCCGACTGCTCTACCAATACCCGGTCGGTACTTGGGTGGAGAACATCGCCATTCGACCCAGTGGAGAACTGCTTCTCACGCTCTTGACAACGCCGAGGGTTGACCAAATTGATCCATTCGACGCCAATCCAGAACCAGAGACAGTCTATACCTTCCCAAACGCTACAGGTGCCACAGGTATCGCCGAGATCGATCACGATGTCTTCACCACAACAGTTGGGAATTTCTCTCTCTCGGGAGGCGGGAGTCAGGCTGGAAGCTGGAGTGTCTGGAAAATCAACCTCTCAAAGAACCAGAAGACAGTCAACAAAATCACCGACCTTCCCGACGTAATATTTCCAAATGGAATGTCCAATCTTCCCTCCCCTTCTACGCCCGAGAATATCCTCATCGGCGACATCGACGAAGGCAAGATTTGGCGGGTGGACACCGGCACAGGAGAACACGACATCGCCGTCGAGAACGATGTCACAGCGACGGCACCAAATTCTGTCTTTGGCACAGTGGGTGTCAACGGTATCCATGTCCACGATGGGACTCTCTACCTAACCAATACCGGCAAAGCCCTCTTCGCCCAAATGCCCATACACGCTAACGGCACACCAGCCGGTCCAGGGCATGTCATCTCCTACTTCTCAAATACCACGCAATATGCCGACGACTTCACCCTCCAGGGAGACTCAGCGTACCTCGTCACGGGCTCTGGGAACTCCATCGAGAAAGTCGACCTAGACGTTAGTCATGAAGGGAGGATCATAGCTGGGAGTCTGAATTCCACGGAAATCGCTGAGCCGACGGCTTGCGCTTTTGGTAGGACGGAGAAGGATTGGTTCGTGCTTTATGTGGTCACGGCGGGTGGGTTGGCGAGTCCGGTTGATGGGAGTGACATGGTTGGGGCGCAGGTTTTGGCTGTTGATACTAGACGTTGGAAGGATTGGGGCTGGGCAGGGAAGGATGAATAGGAGATGCTAGCATGGTATTGGTATCCTGTCTCGACTATACTGGCTTTCTCTGTGTTTTCTTATTTGGCTTTGGACTTTTCATCCTGTTTTTGGGGGGTATCCCTGGCTTCCACTTCCGGACAGTCTCTTTTGTTTGGTGATCCTTTATGCGGAGGTCAGTTGAAAATATGTCCGCATCCCTTTCCGCGTGCTGTGCTTCCAAATACTGTCCACATATCTCTGTCGCTGATCCGTCACACTCTTTTCGAAATTCAATCTCGGCTTCCCACACTGCGGCGTCCTATACTCCCCTGTACCCCCTCCTCCTTCACTACAACTGAATCAGCCCGCTCCTCGTCACCCGAGTCATCTTCCTCCCACTCGACCTCCAGCTTCAAATCAACCTTGTCGCCACTTCCCGTAGCTTCTTTCACGAGGTCTTTCAGCTCAGCAAAAGCATCTTCAGAAGTCTCCACATCGTCCCAAGGAATGCGGAAACAAGGCTGTCCACTCAGCTTCACGCCAACGCCAGCGATCTTCATGTGTTTGATGGCTGTCCGCTTTTGCTTTGCCGTTTCAATGCGGCGAATGAAGGCGTTGGCTGATGAGCAGCCTTTGAGAGCAATGACGTCGCCGTATTTGACTCGAGAGCCCCATGACACACATGCTCTTCTGCCGTTGAAGATTTGGTCTTCGTCTAGAGGGGGGCCTAGAGGTGGTGAGGGATGCTGTTGCTGCTCAGACTGCTGCTCATGTGATGAAAGCTGTGAGTTGCGATCTCTCTGAGCCTGTGGTACGTGGGCGTCGACACGGCCTTGTGGGTTTGGCGCTTCGTCTTGTTCGTCGTCTAACTCAATCGGGTCATGTGCTGCATCCCCTTGAGTTGTTCCTGGCTCTCGCTTGATGACAAAATTCTGTTGTGCTTGTGGCTGTGGCAGCGGCTCGTCATCGTCCTGGTCGTCATCGAATGTTTTTTGATATGTATGTGCCGGTGCATCAGCCGGCGTGGGTCTGGCTGTAGCACTGTTGCTCCTCACAGTACTGTCTGGGACTCGAGAGGTGGTGACCATGTATGACGCAGATGGTCGTATGTCATCAGTCGACCTTGCCGCTAGTGTCGGACTGGGAACGTCCGTCGGTGTATTGTGTAGAGGCGTCAGGCTGTGCGATCTGTCCGGATCCTCCGCTGGTATACTAGTAGGCCGTGGCTCTTCAGCAGTCCGTCTACCCAGCTGTTGTGGTGGAGTTACGTGTGGAGGAAGTTTGTCACGATCCCGTCCTGTTTCAGGTGCTTGACGTCCTTCATCATCCGCAAGTATCGTTGAAGCTGCTGCAATGGAATTGTTTGAAGTTGTAGTTAGTCGAACAGCGGGACCCGTCACATCGTGATTGATGCGTACATCGAACTGGTTCACAGTCTCCTTAGAATCAATTAGCAAATGCTCGAAAACAGGGCAGTCCAGTGCCACACTTACCTCCGGAGGAGGGGTAGGTTGTGATGTCTTTGGCTGCTCTCGAGCCAGGGTCCCGTTATTGTACTCTTCCTCTTGACAAAACTGTCCCTCTTGAGCTTGTATCGGCTGCTGACTGGGAACGTTGTTGCTTCGTGGTCCCAGAATACGTATCCGCTTGTTCGGTGGGCCGGTTTCTCGCGATGAACTGGACTGGAACGTAGACGGCGTGCCGATCGGGACAGATTGATCTCCAGAGGTACGAGTGAAGGCCATGTTGGCACCTTCTAGAGGCCCAGGCATAGCCATGTAGTAAGACACCAGCTGCTGGAAGTAGTTTCGCAAGCTAAAGAGAACATCAGCAAACATTTTGACATGAATATATCCCATAGACTTACCGATCCTTCTCTTTCTTACTGTACCTATCCCAGAATCGGACCACAGGCTCACAATCGTCCCATGGCTTTTGTTTATCAGGCGTGTATAGCCAAGGCGTGAGAATTCCCTTCCAGAGATCTGGCGCCAGCTCATCGAATATGATGTCGCATTGGACCTGAAAGTCGCCTGATTCACAGATTTGAGTCGGAGTTGATCCCAAAAAGTCCGGACGAAGCTTTCCGATCTTCGTAAATAGGTCCTTGATTCGTGGGTGGTTCTGGCGGTGGACGAGCAGGCGGCCGTGGTCACTGTCGAAACCAAGGTAGACTTCTGTATCAAGAATACGTTGCAAGTTCGACGTGCCTGGCTCAGGAGCGTCGGCCATAGCGCAGGCTTCTCATTCGGGCTTGAGGTAAGTTTGTCTCTGTGTTGCATTTGCATGAAGGATGCCGTTTGAGCAAACGGACGAAGGTGACGTCGAATAGAGTTTACGCTACCTGCTAGCGGCGGATGGGGCCGAGGAGGAAATGGCGAGCGCTCATGAGGAGTTGAATACGGTTCAGAAGAACGAAAGGAATGTGTTTAGAACATACTGTGTTTTTTCTTCCTTCTAATATGCTATGGCTTGCTGGAGCGTTGCGATGCTGTGCGCCTTCTGTGACCAAGAAACCTGATCTGCAGTTCTCCAATCTTCCCAAGCGTCCCATCTTTTCAATCTGTATTAATTGAGATTGCAAGCCATACCGCCAGCATGACAGATTCGCAATCCACTGCCTCTTCAGCTCAGAGCTTGGTGAACAACACGCATCCCTCCCGATCGCTTCAGCTTCGGTCTGGCAAAAGTCAACCTTGCCTCGTCACGCTGCGGCTTCGCGTGGGACTCTCCCGACCTTCAACCTTCATGACAACGGAGTCTCGTCGCTCGTCTCTCACGATCTCCTCCTCAGTCGGACCTTGTCCATTTGGACCCTCTTCCGCAATTTCCTCTTCTGGCATTTCCTCTTCCATCATCTCCTCCTTCCATTCAATCTCGAACTTCAGGTCAAACTTCTCACCACTGTCAATGAGGTCTTGAATTGTTTCTTTCAGCTCCTCGAGCGCAGGCTCGACGTCATACTTGACCCATGGAACTTGGAAACGTGGTGTGTCGTTGACCTTGACTCCAGCGAAAGCAATCTTTCGGTGTTTGGTGACTGGACTGCTAAACTTCAGAGAATCGATTTGATTCGTAAAGTCTTGGCCATTCGGGCTTTCGAGGATATCTTTGAGCCGTATCACGCTCTCGTACCGCTCTAGTGGGCCCCATAGTACCCGTGCTCTCTTCGGCTGCGATTGGACTCGCGAGCGTGGTGCCGCTTGTGGTGCTTCGCTCTTGATAGATCGGCGTGAAACTGAGTCTCCCTCTTCATCATCACTTAGAAGCGAAATCGGATGTGCAGCGTCTCCGGACTGCGCGCTCCACTGTTGACCGACTGTGGGCCCGTTGTTTTCGCCAGTGTCGTCTTGTTGAATGGTTTCTTCCGGACCATTTTGCTGGGCACTTGCGGCTTGTGAAGCGGTTTGTGCTTGCTCGCTGGAGTTCAAACCTTCTTGTCTTGCTGCTGGAAGAAGCCGGTCGGCTGTCTCGACCATATCTTCTTTGATATACATCTTGTCGCTCTGGTGGGCAGCAATATATCGTCGGCGATGAGCAATGCCCACCAGTGTTCCCAGGGTGCGACGGAAATCGACTCCACCCGAGGCGCATTTCTCCAGTTCTCTCAGAAAGCTGTCCGTTCCTGAGCAGTCGATACCGAAGACAGCAGCCACCATAGCCGGCCGCAACTTCCATGGGCCATTGTTGATGGCATCAAGCCGCGGTGGAACCCTAGTGTTGCGCTCTCTCGTTCGTCTCTTGACCAAATTGTCCAACATGTCTAGGCGTTCTGTAGACAATTGCTGCTCTATACGTAACGGTGCATCGGCGCTCTGCATTCGTAGAAGCGTGGCTGCAGACTCCAAGTACTTCAGTATAGCATCTTTCTGAGATTCGGGTGCTTCGCGAAGTGATCGAATCGCCTCTTGCATTTCATCCCGGACGCCCTGAGCAAGCCCTCTCGGGACACCTCTGGTGGGAGAAGAGGTATTCTGTGTCGACTGTACTGCTGCTGGCGAAGTTGTAGCTGCAGGACTATTGCGGGTCTGATTGGAGGTGACATTGTTTCGCATTGCTCGGTTTCGGTGCAGATCGCGTTCAGGTGTCACGTCGTAAAGGTTCTCCTCGTCGGCAGTCGAGACCGCTTCAGGGCGTGGCGCTTCACTCAGCAAAGTGCTAGTCCCTGCTATGATCGAAGTCTACTAACGTCAGCGATTGCACTGGCACCTAATTGGAGCATAGTTCTTACGTGGTTTCTTTCCTGGCCTCTAGATGCTCGGGAAGCGTCCAAAGAGGGGTTCGTGCTGGAACTGTCTCCCTTCTTGCGCCTGTGGACCGTGTTTGATTGCTAATAAGTCGTTAGCACGAGTCGAGAGAACGCCAAATGGATACCAGGGGTGTACCTACACGTCGCTGGGTTTTCCGCTTCTGTGCCTTTGGTGGCATTGATATCAGCTCTGTGTCTCGACCTTGATTGACGTCATGTCGGCTGCTCTTTCTACTTCCATCGGACTGTCCACCAAGTGAGTCTTCATCCTGCTGCTCAGACTGACGTCTCCGTCTTTTCCGCGAGGCGTTTGCCGGAGATTTCGAATCTTGCTCGCCAAACAGTATTGAGGTTCCATCTTGGCAGCGAAATCGCAACTGAGCTCCATTCCCGCTGAGCTCGGAGTTTTCCAAATACAGGGCAACGATCTCGTGGAAATGGTTGCGAAAGCTATTGTTGATGTCAGTCTGGTCGCAAAAATGATGTCATGAAGAATACCTCTTACCGTTTCTCCATCCGACGGAAGAAGGGAGATCCCCAGAATGCATTGCAGGTGGTGCCCTCTCCATATTCTACATCGGAGGCCTTGATCAGCCAAGGCGCACCATATCCTTCCCATAGTTGTTCTCCAAGCTCCTCAAATATCTCATCGCAACGCAGTTGAAAGGCGCCAATTTCGCAGATGTCGGTGGCCGCATATCCCTTGTAAGTGGGGTGCAGCTTGACGATCTCTACGAACAAGTCCTGAAAGGCCGATATGTTCTGTCGATGAGCAATCAGTTGCTTTTGACTGCTCTTGAATCCGAGCGACAGCTCTGTGGCTAAAATGTGGTCGTACGCTGAGTGTTCGGTGGCAGCCATTTGGTTGGTTCCAGAAGTGCCGCCTTGCAGCGCAGGTGGATGGATTCCCTGCGACTGTTTCTCAATTTTCGGCTCCGTTTGCTGCTGCTGCCTCCTGAGGACTGCGGGCCGCAGTCCAGGGGTCGCTGCGGGTACCCGCTGTCAGGTTTGCTGTGCTCACGGCTTACGGGCTCCGGGCGGTTAGCTGCATGATGAAATGCTGCTAGAAACTTCGCGAATCCGAAGGAAGTATCCTCGTAGTTGGGAGCTTTCGCCTGGTAAAAGAGTAGGTAGCTTGATATACGAAGACTACTACCAGATCAGTGCAGCGGGCATTTTGGGCTGGCGCATCATGTAGCTATGGTGAGGTCAAGGGGCAATTTTGGGTCTAGATTCGTCGAGGACGACATCGCGGTCACGCTTAATGCGACAAGGCACATTGACTTTTACGTAGCATACTACGGTGCACACCTCTGCGATGAGAACACGAATGTTTGTTTGTGATCGACAATCAGTGGGGGAGGATCGAGTGCACTCGATCGCCGCGCATTTTTCAGACAACTCGGCAGGACTCTCGTGAAAGTATCGTGCAGTATTCTGTTCAGGCTTTGCATACGGATGTTTTGTTGGAAAAGGATGGCATCAGAGCAGTATGAGGGTGAAAGTGGAAGTGAGGTGAAGTTCGAAGTTTAAGGTTTCACTAGTCGCGGGAGTGACCGAGAGCTTGGGTCAATCCCTGTTCACTCCTTCCGCAATCTCTTCCTGGGCACACGTCTATCACATCTGACAGATCAACATCCCTTCACAAAATCCTCAAACTTGGTCATACATATATTGGTTCTCTGCTCTAAGTCCCTGGTTCCATTTCAGTTTGACAACTTGGTCTATCGAAGCAAATTGTTATCTCTCCAGTCGCGTCGGAGCCTCCGGTTGAGGAAGCCACAAAGAATCCTCACTCTTCAAGACGTCAATGGCCGGCCAAAAGGAGGTCCAGGCCCACCAATGGTACGGATGACCTCTCCCGAGCAGATGCCGGTCAGTGGTCTTCAGGACTGCTGCTGGCAGTATTCGAAATCTTGCGACAGTGAGCTATGGAACCGTGAGTTCTCTTACTTCTATCTTTTCTCTTAAGGCATGACAAGAGTCTGTTCTATTTCCCATCAATTCTCTCTTCAAAACACTCTATTTCTGGCCGTGACGACTCGACACATATATCAACCCGCACGCGAGGCTCATACTTTTCGCGACATAAACCTGCAGCGCGAGTCAGCTCATAGAACCCAGACGCCGCCACAGATACGCGACTCATGACTTCACAGGACCAACCATGCTCCGAGGCGTGATAGTGGGTCTAGACTGTTGCTTGGCTTATTATTGTTCCCTCCAATCTGGATTCGACGCCGATGCGGAACAAACAAGGGAGCCACATGGGTGGTGTTGCGTCTTTGTCCCTCTGACTTGCCGCGTTTCGAGCCTGGACCGAGCTCGCCACTCCTGACATGTTGAAAATGGGGGGCTTTGCCAGTACCTGCTAAATCTTCGATTTGCTTTCCCTCTCTCAGCCTTCGATCGTTGGACTTCTCTCCATCTGATCTCGTTGCGAGCAATTCCGATCGGATCTCGTCGCCATCGAAGCGATCAAGTCACACCGGAGAGCTCTCCGGCTCCTTCGCTATGGCTCCCGGCAAGGCTAAAGAAACTCTGCTGGAACTTTGCACGAACACGATCGCCCTTGGCAATGGAATCGCTGTCCACACCCTTGAGTACCTCTCGATCTCCAAGCGACCCAGGAATGGCTTCAAAGAGCTCGCCATAGAGTTCCTCGAGGCCTCGAGAGCACTCTTTCCCGCGAAGGCTGGTCTGGCAAGATCGTCTGCCAAGTTTCCTAACGATGTATCCCAAGAGCTCCGCGACCGATTCAACCAGACCAGGAATGCATTCACTGTCCTTGACCAGGTGGTCAACAAGCTGCTCGCTGGAGAGAGGAAGCAAGGCTTTGGAAAGCTTGGGAGAGGCTTGAAGCTGATGCTGGCTGATGGAGAGATTGAACGTCTGAGACTATGCCTCGCTCAATGCCGTGCTGCATTGAGCATTAGCGCACTCATGTTCTCCTCTGTCCTCGGCGACGGCAAGCTTGAGGCGGCCGCTGGAATAGGATACACTGCACTCGCAGCCATTCTCGAGACCTCGGATCCAACAAGGGCAAAGTCATTATCCACTCCCCTGTCACCGCAGGAGCACGCCCTCGCCGAAATGTCGCCCGACCGAAGACCTCTCCCACCTGCGCCAAATGGGGACGGATATGGTCCGAGGACATCTTCCCTGCGAGATGGATACTTTCCAAGTCTGCCAGAGGGTGCGCTTTTGGATCGCCCACCAGTCACCAGCCCCACCAGTACGACCACCCACATGCGATCGCCGACGTTTTCTGATCGATCTTCAGTGATGATGGCCCCAGCGAATGACAACGCCTCTGATATTACATCAATCACATCGATGCTCTCGCACGACAATGGCACGCAGTATCATGCCATTGGCGAGAAGATCCCGAAGCAGCCTATTCGCGTCAAGGTGGACCCGTCGAAAATGCAAAGGTGGACGCCAAAGCGCAAGACTGGCCCAGCATCAGAACAGTCAAAGCTCGCCCTCATCACGTCAGTGCAACAGAAGGACCACAAGACGACCGAGCAGCTACTTGACTGTGGCGTTCCACCTGAGAGTGGCCATCTCAGTACAGCCATTGTCAACCATGACCTCGAGAGTCTTCGCCTGCTGCTGCTCTTTGGAGCCGATGCGAACGGGAAGGATAAGGACGGTGCAACCCCGCTCTACACCGCAACTGGACATTCATTCTTCGAAGCTGCCCAGCTGCTCGCCAAATACGGGGCCGACGCGAATGTTTGTGCGGGTCCATACGGCGAGAATCCCCTTGCTATCTCGTTGACTGGATCCAAGTCGCACTTTGTCCATCTCTACTTGCAGTACGGAGGCGACCCCAACAGAATTATGTCAAACGGCGAGACACCTTTTACGCAATCAATGAACAAGAGCACCCCGATTGGCCTCGTTGAACTCATGCTCGTCTATGAGGCTTCTCCCAACGACAAGAATGGTCGCGGCGAGACGCCCTTGTTCAAAGCCATCAACGACGCCGACAGAGCCGATCTCGTAACGATGCTTCTTGACCATGGGGCGGATCCGAACCAGCCTGGTCCAAAGATCGTCCTCTGGCCCGCCGTCCACCATCCACAGATCCTCGAAGTTCTGCTCGAGAGAGGATCGGACCTCCGTCGTGCCCCTGGGGTTCTCGAGCTTGCCACCTCAATCAACTCCCGCAAAGCCGTCGATCTCTTGATCAAGCACAACGTCGATGTCAACGCCAAGAAGGATGGCATCTACACACCACTGTGTTCCGCCATCCGTGACAACCGTGAGGACTTCGTCGAATTGCTGCTCAAGAACAACGCCGACCCCAATCTCACGGCCCTGGAATTCCCCACCTACAAGTGCATTACATATGACCGAGCGCATTTCCTACCTCGTCTTCTCAAAGCCGGCGCCAACCCTCATACGCCAAAGGGCATCATCGCACACGCCGTCACGCACAACCGCAAAGAAGCACTGCAGTTCCTGCTCAAGCAAGGCTGCGACGTCAACGTCCGCAGTGCCTCGACCGGTCAGACAGCCCTCACAACAGCCATCAAAGAGAATCGTCTCGAAATGATCGACCTCCTCCTCGCCAACGGCGCAAACCCAGCAATCCGCGGCCAGGACTGGCCGATCAGCATGGCAGTCAAGAACCCCAAGATCCTGGCCAAACTCCTTCCACACATCTCCACCTCAATGATTAACAAAGGCGCCATCGAAATGGCCGTCGTCGCCAACCAACTCGAAAGCGTCAAACTTCTCATCGGCAAAGGCATGAGTGTGGAAGAGAAGAACGGCGGAGTCTTCAGTCCCCTGACCACCTCCATCCGCGAGAACCGCAAGGAAATCTTCCGCTACCTCATCGATGAAGCCAACGCAGACCCCAACCTCCCTGGTGAACATCTCCCCATCATCAAAGCCATCCGTCGTCACCGCGAAGACGACATGTCATACATCGAGCACCTCCTCGTAATGGGCGCAGATATCAATCTGATGTACCGCGGATGGAACGCTGTGCTACAAGCTCTCGACAATGGTGACATGAAGATCTTGAAACTGCTCGCGACCAAGGGCAATCCGGATCTGTCGGCCAGAGATGAACTGGGGCGGAGTGTCCAGGACATCATGACCGAGAGAGGGTTGGAGGAGGAGATGCAGGTGCTCTTGAGTGCGAAGCGGCCGAGTCGGACGCCGAGTCCGCAGATCAAGGAGGCGTTGAGTTCGTTGCGGGAGTTGGTCTTGTAAGATGTAATATATGACGACAGTTTCTGGTTTTGGGTATGAGATATGATATACATGTTCAGTTACCTCTACTGACCATCTCTTCAATCAGTGCATGACTATCCGCAGAGCTCTCCCAGTGTCTCAGCTAGCGTGCCAAGACCGACTCCCTGACATGTGACACCCATGATGTGAAACGAGGCTCGGGACTTTCCTGTCACTCGTCTCAAACGTGGGCTAACATTTCCTCTGGTTTGAAAGCATTGAAACAAATATCTCCTTTCAGAAATGCTATCAACATCGTTCACTCACATTCAATCTCCATCGGCCCGCTCACCCGATCCGCGATAGCCGACAGCTCCACCCTCGGTATGACTTCAGCGAAAGTCAAGCTACTTCTCATCTCCAAGCTCCATCGCAAGGATCGGCGAATGTAGGCACTTTACTTCGACCTTCCGTATCGTAGGATACTTCCCCTTTCCTTTCTCATCAGTCCCACTGTCGAAACCCTTAAAATGGCAACACGTTCAGTTCCCAACCTCTCGCTCGAAGCAGCACAACTAGCCGCTCAAGCAGCACAAGAGAAAGCCAAGTCGATGGGAATAGGTCAGAACACAACCACAACCAAAGCAAAGGTCTTTCCAGCTAACAGAAGCATCATTGTAGACTTCAACATCGCCCTCGTAGACGCCTCCCTCTACCTCCTCCACTTCACCCGCATGCCCAACGCCAAACTAACCTCCATCGACATCGCCATCAACAAAGCCTTCACAGCGGCCGGCCACAGAGTCCCGACCTCAACCTACACAACCCAAACCAAAAACTTCATACCTGGAGGACCGGGGTATAGCATTCACAACAGCAACGGTGGGAGGTTCACGTTAATTGGCGGCGGGGTGCCGATTGAGATTGAGGGAAAGGTGGTGGGGGCTATTGGCGTGAGTACAGGGACGCCGGCGCAGGATACTGAGGTTGCGATGGCGGGCGTGGAGGCTATTAATGCTTGGGTGAGGAAGAGGCAGGGTTCGAAGCTATGAATGATATGCATTTGGTTTGGCTTGTCGAGCAAGAGCTAGTGGTACATTCATGGGACATGCAGTGGAGGTGGTGAACCTTTCATGCCTTCTTTCTTTGGCGCGCTTTGCTGCGCGTCGATCCGGCTGGTGGTGCTTCAACCACTTCTTCAGGTTCGTCATCGTCAATGTCATCGTCGTCTAGATCGTCGTCGCCGACTTCCTCCGACATAGAGTTCGTGGCCAGACCAGGGTCAGTCACAGCGCTCGTGGGCGACATGGGGCTCTCTGGACCTCCTTGAGACATTTGCTTCAGTATCCTCTTCTCCTCGCTCTCAACTCCATTCCACGCGTGGCAGGCACTACACCTCCACTTGCCAATATCCTCAAGTGTCCTAGCTCCTGGTGGCGCTTGCCCGTTCACGAGCTTGCAATTCGCACATATTAGCGCGATCCTATTCTTTGCTTGTGTCTCATCTTCCCCAAGTACAACATCCAGAATCCGGTCGTACCACTTAGGTCCCTCAGTGGCATACTGCGAGGGTTGGCGTATTTGGGGAATCGTTGGCCGGGTTGGTGCTGAGAAAGCATTGGGTGCGAACTCTTCGCCTGGACTACCTTGGTCGTTAACCGAAGGTGGCATTAGGCCTTGAGGGCTCGGCGGTGCAAGGCCTGTCGACTGTCCTGGAACCGAGCCCGGCTCGCCCTGCGGTGGTATTGGTGCAGGCGGAGACTGCCTACCTGGTATGTTTGCAGTCGGCGGTGGAGCAAAACCGGTTCTACCAGGCTGCTGTGGTGTGCCCTGCAAGCTCTGTCCTGCCTCCGACTTCCTCTTCCCCTTTGGTTGTGGCGAAGGCTGTCTCTTTCTCGGTGGTGACCCTCCATACTTCTCCAACAATTGCTGCGTACTGTTGTACTTTGTCGCCGTCTTCAATCGTTCGATCGTCGCATCCCGCTGTTTGTTCAGCTCGTTCAGGTGATTTTGGCTATTCGAGATTCGGTAGTTGAAATACGCATCGAGAGCAGTTCGCACGCCGTAGATGAGGACTGGTCCTCCAGCCACGGCGGTGTATTCAAAGTAGCTCCATCGGTCCCACCCAGTGACAAGTGTCAGAATGGCCGCAACCAGAATATAGGCAAAGCTCGTATACAGCGTCCACAGAACTTTGTAGCGACGCTGCTGCTGGCGGAACCGTTCATTTTGGGCGGTGGACTTGTTGATCTGGGTGGACAGCTTGCTCAGCGCCTTCTCGAAGGACTCGGCATTCTCCTCGCCGCCGCGGAATGGCCAGAATGACACCATCGTGCCGAATATGTGTGCTACCGCTTCATCGTCGAAGTTGAGAGTGTCTTAAGCAGACGTGGAGTGGCTTGAACAGTCACGAGATTGTTTGCCTGCTCGATCATCATGATGGAGCTTCGATGGCCTGTGCGCCTGCCTGCCACTTCACCACTTCGCGAACGCTTCTCTGCTTCTTCACCTCCATCACACACATCACTTTTCAACTCATCCCGACTTTACGAACTCCAGGATCCAATGGACATCATGGTGCTCGGGACCATGCATGCCATATTGGGAACATTCATCACGTGGACGACGATCTTTTGAGCCCACGCCTTACGACAACCACCTCCCTGTGACGACCTCGAGCTCGCCAGCAAACAGAATGTTCCGATGTCTCGGGTAGATGGTTATTTTCGTCCTCTATAGCATCTGGCAGCCAATTGGAAAAACAAGGAAGACCTATCACACTGCTTATGGCGCTTAAAGGAAGTCGGCGCTTAGGATGGCGCACCACACGCATCTGAAAGCACACCTTGGCCTGGCAGCGAAGACCCGAGCAGACCAGCGGCACAGCATACCATTCGCCACGCCTTGACTGTCCGGCTGACTCGCCTTCCACACCGCATCTGCTTTTCGACCAAGTCACGGCGCGAAGCAATCGTGCTCGTGTGTAGACGCTATTGGATTCATGCGGCTTGCGACCACGACGCGCTTCTACCGCCTCACGAAGGAACCTACGAAGAGCTCATAGAGCTGATGATATATCAAAGGTAGGTACAGCTTAACTCCATCTTGCATTCAGTTCTCGTTGCGCTGTCTGTCTCTCCCTGACCTGGTGTTGGGTGTTACTTGTTTTACATAGATTTGCATTTACATTCTGTTCTATCTGGTCTGGCACCATGGCTCCCTCTCAGCTATCTCTATTTCCTGCTCCGTCCAATGGCATGCCGCGCAAGCCCAGTCTCCGGCGTCAAGGAACCGACAACATGCCAAACGCCGCTGGCGAGCTCAATTTTAAAGGCGTTGCCTTCCAGGTCGTCTCTTCTTCAAGAACCCCAGCAAAGGTCCAGCCAGCACAAGACACAATAAAGCATTCGCTCTTTTGTGATCCCTCGCAGGCTCAGAACATGTCGCCAGTACCTCATTCGACCCCAGTCTCTACAGAACCGTCCACGGATGGGCCGATTCAAAGACAACAGCGAACGACAAGACAGTTCAGCCCCAGAGCCAGCAGCTTCCCTCAAAACGACGACGACGACGACTCATGCTCCTCAGACGAAGACCAACTATCGGAACTTCCACGCAACACAAACTTCAGCTCCTCGTCACCTTCGAAGCGAAATCCATCTCATCTGCAAAGACCCAATATACCGCAACAAATCTTTACGACCGTTGCTGTAGGAGCAACCGAAAGTACCAGATCTCCTGTGAACGAAGACGACAAGCTATCGCCGCTGCCAGACAGGACAACGTTCAAGATCGTCACCCCTTCGCCGCCAACGGAGTACCCATCGACCTCCCGTTCAGAAAGCCCAGCGCCCTCGAAACAGCCAGAAAAGCCCACCCAGATCACACCTATGAGGTCGATATTTCCCATCTACGATCCGTCGAAAGCAATGGACCGACAAAGCTACTATCCTTCTGCCGCCTCACCGCCTCCGCCTTCGTACAGCAGTGACAAGGTCAGCAAGGTGCCAACCACAGTGGAGCGATGGGCTATGAAGCGTAACGACTCCGGCGTTGGGCTCGTCGACCGATATGAGCATATCCCAGCCGCAGCTCATGCCGATATGGAGGCACTTTGGAAGGCAGCAAACCACGAGTTTCCAGTCGCCGGCAGAAAGGTTCAGTTTGGTCTGTACCAGCCTCCTGGCGATGGGCGATGTCTTGCAATAGGCACGTCAATGGAAGACCTCATCTATTCCATGGAAAGAGACAGGTCCAGCACACAAGCTAACGAGCCTTTGGCGCCCAAGCACTTCGGCGTCAAGAAATACTGCCCTACCGCACCGTGCTCACTACCCACCACTTCGCTCGTCTTACCCGGAAAGACCCCACCCGCGAAGGGCGTCAAGGAGACGACGACAATCTTCCCACAAGCCGCGGGCATGGACGCCATCGAAGCAGTGGCCAGCTCCCCTCGCGCTCAGCATATTGCCACGTTCGATCCAACAGCTGAGTCCCCTGAGGCTGCACAGCTAGCTCGCGACGCCGTCGCTGAAGCCCACAAAATGTTCAGCTGCGACCTTATCAAAAAGACCCGAAAGAGAGACAGTCTGGGAGCCGTCACAGCACAATACGAACTCATCCATCCAGCTCTAGGACCTTGCGCCGTGACAGTCACCAAGTCCCTCTCACCCCTGTCATCAAATGGTCCTCGTGCGAAGATCAGCATCCACCACCCAACCGCAACCCCCGCTGCCATCTCCGCCGACACACTCAATCTCTGCTTCCTGGACTTCGCGCACGATGCCTGCGTTCTCGACATCCCAGGTCTCCTGGCTCTGGACAGCCACTACATCATCGACACTTTCGTCTCGACGATGCTCGCGGTCGCCGTGATCGAAGACGACGCCTTGATGACCGAGACGATAACTTTCGATCCTCCGCCTCTCGCGCCGTCGAAAGCTGAACGGAGAGTCTCTGTCAGCTCAACGACGACGACGTCGAAGAACCCTTTTAAGCGCTCTGCGACGAAGAAGGAGAAAGAGAAGAAGTCGAAGAAGGATGAGATTGTCGAGGAGATTGATGATATGGGCCCTCTTGCGAAAGGTGCGCTTGCTATCCTGGGCTTCGGATTCAAGGCTTCGGCGTTTGTGATCGTTACGGGTGTGAAAGTGGGGATCAATGTTGTCGTCGGTGTTGGTAAGGTGGCGGCCAAACACGCTGAAAAGCATCAAGAGAAGCAGCGGCTACAGCAGCAGCAGTGAGGAGCCTTTGCATTTTCGTATTGATCGTGATACCAACTTTCGTACCGTGTACATAGCATAGCAGGAGTTCAGTTCGGGGAAACAATGTCACGTAATCCCAAACAAAGAGTCGGTCAAACCCACAGAACGACCTTGATGGATGACAGGAAAATATTAGTTGGCCTTGATCCCCATGTCTTCTTCATCAGCCTCACATTTCTTCCACCCTCGCGATACACGATGCCTTCGGTCATGCGCGCTTTGTGCGTACGAGGGATCCCGCCCTCCGATCGTTGAGCGACAGCGGCAAGCGGCACTTCTGCGTCGAACACGTCTCGCTCTCGCCGCTCGAGCTCCCACTCGCAGCTCTCGGCTGTGGAGCTGCCCTGCAAGTACTGATTCGACGGAATCTTGCTCATTCGCCTGCGATGCTACGATCCCACGTCGCCACCTGTCACCCAACGTAACGCCTTTGCCCGTGGCATGATGGAGGTAAGCGCCCGTCGGCGGTGGCCAAGATAGCCAGCGTCTGGCGCGCGCCGAGACAAGAGGAACGAGGGAGGGTCCAGGCAAAAGAAACGCAAGCGGGTGTGATTGGCGCGAGATGCGTGGTTTCTGCGGCGGCGGTTCTTTGAGCGACTTGTGCGGTCGGCACGTCGCCGGCGTTTGCTTGTGACGAGTGTCACGTGAAAGTGGGGTGGAGGTGTCTATAAGAGGGGTCCTTTCTCCCTCGTTCATCGCTATCAGATCAAGCAACAACAACGATTACAACCTTCAAACGACTACCAAATCAACTCAACACCACAATCCAAACAACAATCAAAATGGGTGGCTGCGGTAACGCCTCTTGCTCTTGCAGCTCTTGCTCCTGCTCGCCCGGCTCTTGCAGCTGCTCCGTAAGTCTCCTACTCCGAGGATGGTGGCGGGACAAAGGATGATACTGATTTGTGTGAGTCTTGCTCGTCGTAGAAGTAAATCAATCTCCTTCGACATGACGATATGATCAATCACTCCTGCATCGACACGGCGTTCCCGGTCGCACCTTCACTATTCGACTTCGATTCACACCAATACCGACTTGAAGATATTTGAGGAGGGATGGAGCTCGAGGAAGGAGTGATGAGATTGGACGTGGAGGATGGGATATGAGTTATGAGATTTGATACTTCGGGAATACGATTTCATTGAACACATTGAAATCTTTCACCACACGAGTTTATGCTTGACGTGATGTCCTTGCTCTTCACCCACATCCGTATCGAGCTCCTCTTCATTGACACCTTCGAGGTCTAGCTTCTTGTTCTCCCAGATGATCCAAAGCGACAGCGTGATGGCGAGTACCGCAACCATGAGCGACATGGACGCTGATATCCACATGCCCTTGCGATAGTACGGCTTTTCATCCGCTGGAAAGACATTTGTTCCTGCCAATTGAGTCAGCATTGGAAAATCTCATCTAGTCTCCACACTCCACTCACCTAGCAAAGGCCCACACTGTCCAATGGTCGCCAAAATCGTATACCCACCACCTCGCTTGCTTTCCGTGGCATGCATGTTCGCTGTCCAAGCCAGCAACAACGCCACGGAGGCAAAGATCCATACCGACAAGAACACAGAAGCGTATCTAGGTGCCGTGGTATAGGTCGTCGCGTTGATGATGAACCCAACCGCAGACACCGTAGCCGCGAAAGCAACGAATGGTCCTCTCATCTTGAAGCGATCCGAAAGCCAGCAGAGCAGAATCACCACGATGAAGCAAAGCACATAAGGCGGCGCAGAGAGTCCGTTCGATTGGATCTGATCGAAACTTCCCATCTCCGAGATGATAGTCGGCACGAAGAGCGGGAGTGATGCGAACGACACGTTGCTGTCAAAAGTCAATCAGTATAATGACAGTCTTAAGACATGGAGATGCTAAACTTACCATCCAAAGTACATAAAACCAGGAAGCAACGACTTCGGATCCTTGAAGGCGTCCAGCACTTCCTTAAACCTCACTCCTCGCTCTTTCCCAATATCCAACCGCTGATTCCTCGCAACGAAATGCAAAGCCACCTGCTTCTCCCTGTCATTCAAGAACCTCGCTTTCGAGATACTGTCCGGCAAAAAGAACCACGCGAAGACCGCCACAAGCAAAGTCGGCAACCCTTCAATTAAGAACAGGATCCTCCACGGTGCCAAAGATCCCCGAATCTGACTGATACCATACGCCAGCGCACCACCATATGCATTCGCAATCGCAGCCCCCGAGATGAACACTCCATGCCTGAAACCCACCATATCCCTCGGATAAAAATACGTCAAATACAGCGGCACGCCAGGCCCAAACATGGCCTCCGCAACCCCCAAAAAGAACCGACAAGTCATCAGACCGCCCCAATTAAACGCCGCGGCCTGGATACTCGCAACAAAACCCCAGAAGACGACGGTGAAAGCGCAGAAGATGTGGGGTGGGAATTGTTTCCAGCCGATGAGTGTCCATTGGGAGAGGATGTAGGCGATGTAGAAGATTGTGCCTAGGAGGTTGTAGCGCTCGCCGGCGATGTCGATGTCGTCTTCCATGCCGGCCAGGCGGGCGTTGCCGAGGTTGGAGCGGTCGAGGACGGCGAGGGAGTAGAGGACGAAGACGAGGGGGAGGAGGCGCCAGTCTAGCTTGCGGATGACTTTCATTTCTTCTTCGTGGGAGGGGGGCACGAAGGTGCCATCTTCTTGCTGCTTGCGAAGGATTTCGACTTGTTCTTTGTAGTCGGCGGCTTGGGTGCCGCGTTTTTCGACGTCCGCCATGGTGATGAAATGAAGGGAGATGAAGGGGATGGGAATGCGGTGGAGGAGGGAGAGGGAAACCAACCTACATGTAGCGAAGTACGGACTTTACAACCTCGTGGCACGCTTCGGCCAGAACGGCATCGATGTGCATTGTGCCAACTAGGAAATCCCCGATACTGACTTTAGTGGTGCGATGAAGACAAGATCGACATGTTTAGGTGACGTGAAGGCGCGGAGTGTGTGGAGGAGGCGGGGAAACGCTCACAAATCTCTTGCTTTAGCCGGTTCCTCTTCCTTCATCAACCACATCTTCCTTCATTCTGGAAATGCTTGCTATTCCCGCCGGACGAGATTCACGTTGTAGGCTATCGCTTCTGCGGTGAGACGGAGGAAGCATTACTTGGCGATTTTTGCTTGGGATGATGCTTGACTTTGCGGCGTCGCCAAGTTGCGGAATCGGAGCGAAGGGCCAATGACTGGAGTTCAAGGTTTTGGTGGGCGGGAGTAACGACGGGAGTAAGAGTTGGGAGCATGTGAAGATCGATGCTGATGAGTTTTGATGAGACGACCCGAACTTTTGATGATGAGTGGCCATCTCGTTGGCAGGAAGGAGCTTCTTGGCATTGTTTCTCGACGGTAGGCCAAGCTCATTGAATGAAAGACTGACAGGTAACAGAAAACTCGTACCAGCTGGAGACGCTTCGAGGTTCGCGACCTCATGTCGTTCATTACGCGGCAATACAGGGTCCTAGTATGGCCCGACTCCTTCAAGGTTGCAGCGTCGACCTCAGGCCTCTTTTTAATTCCCTCGAAGAGTAGCATGACCCCCACCGTCACTGTCTCTGGCTCCAGAAGTCCTTCTTCCAGGCGTTCACTAACTCCTCCACCTTCTCCTCCCCAAAGGGCGTCATCTGCGTCGCAAAAAACCCCGCAACCCCCTCATCCCTACAAATCCACCAAACAATATTCGAAGCCCCTCCCCAACACAACATACCCCCCGGTTGACCCAACTCCTTCGCCGGTCCCGAAGTTACAACGCCTCCCAACCCATAATTGATATCCTTCGCCTCGACAGGACCCGCACACATCCCCCACGCGGGCTTGAGTTGCATCAGCATCGTGGTGTGCTTGGAATCCGGCGGGAGTTGGGGCTCGAACATGGAGGCTATGGTGGTGGGTTTGAGGAGTTTGGGGCTGCCGGAGATGAGATCTTGCAGCACGGCGAGGTAGTCGCCCATTGTGCACGCCAACCCGCCGCCGCCTTCTTCGTCGTCGGGGTTGTCGCCAAAGATGAACTGCGTTTCTTGAAGTCCGCCTGAGGGTGTTCGTTCGCAGCCTTGCATTAGTCGTGCCTTGTATTCTGGATGCTGTGAGATATGGAATGTCGGGAAGGGAGCGCTGCGGCCGAGCGGTTTCCAGATGTGGTCGATGAGGTACTGTTCCAACGTCGTGGAGTGTAAGTTACGGACCACGACGCCGGCCCAGTCGAGACTGCAGCCATACATCCAGCCTTCACCGGGTTCGAAGAGCAGAGGGTGGGAGTAGCGCTCGAGGACGAAGTTTGAGGGTTTGAAATCGGGGTGCTTGCGGCGTTTGGTCAGGAGGGGATTTAAGAACCAGTAGCCCATTCCAGAGGTATGCGTCAGAAGATGCCGGGCTGTGATGGGGGTTTTGGGTGGATGGGTGATGTCTTCGAAAGAGTCTGTTACGTCGTCGAGGATGTTGAGTTGTGCGATTTCGGGCACGATACGGGAGAGCGGTTCGTCAAGCGTGAGACGACCTTGGTCGATACATTGAAGCAGAGCTACGGCGGTGATGAACTTGGACGCGCTTGCGACTTTGAGCACGGCATCTTCGCGGAGAGGTTGTGCATCCGGGGAGATCGAGTCGTAGCCGGCGAGTTTGCTGTAGATTTCTCCTGAAATGATGTTAGCAATGGCATCCAGAGAGTCGACTTTTATGTCAGAACTCACCATTTTTGTCAATACACTTCGCCATCAACCCATGAACACTCGCCTCCCCTTTCTTGGTGTACTTCTCGACGAGACTATCGAAGTCCGACATCTTGGTTGTTCTTCGCTGATGTTTGCTGAGCGATTCTGCTTCCTCAACAGCAGACTGACGGCCTTTTATACATCATTGCTCTGGAATTATACTCATCAGCCGCGCGGTGTAGTACAAATCGTTCGACTCACTCCTCCAACACCGCTACGTCCGCTTGCGGCTGTGAAGTCAGAGGTGCTGTCCAATGATCGTCCGCTTTTTGCGATTTTGTGGAGAACAATTTGCAGCTGAGCAGTACCTTGTCCTGGATAGGATATTAGGATCAGGGCTTCACCTTGCACAATGTTTGTCTGCCTTCAGCTTTGCCAGTTCAATTCGCATCGTTCAAAGTGAGTCACGTTCGTACGAGTGACTTCTCGGATTCTGTGAAGCGTAGTGGTGCCTTCCCACGGCGAGTGCCCGAGCTGAAAGCCGGCTACTTTTTCGGTCGGCTAGCCGAAGTGAATGTTGAGAAAGAGGGATTGTTTGTCAACATTTTGATTTCATTCCTGATGGAGCTATCTCAGCATGTCTCGCCTGATCTGGCTAACAAACCACATGGGCAAGAGTCCAGAAAGCTCGCCAATGCTGCTTGCAAAACCGCAACAAGCTCCTATCTTGGTATCATCAACTCCTCCCATGATTTTCGCTCAACGCTGGACCAAGCCCAGTTCAACTCGAAACAGCCGTCCAGAGGTCAGAAAGACCAACACTCAAGTCCGCGCCAGAGATGAAACATGTAAACGCCAGGAAAGCGCCAACGCTAGGTCCAGGAAAGCCTCAATCGTCAAATCTCGAGTTCGGGGTATCGTCGTGTGGGTATAATGGATGCACGCAGTAGTATGATGTAGTCGTGTAACGGCTGGTTCTCGCTGTCAAGCAGCTTCACCTGTGTTGGACTTTGAGGTATCGTGAAGTCAAGCAGGAGCCTGACGAGTTGCGCTGCGAGTGCGCTTGCCGGCCGCGCCAGATGCACTGCCTTCGAGTGGCTCCCCATCACGCTTGTGGGCGCTCTTGGTGCGTGGCCACTTGTCAAATGGGCTGGAGCTCGAGCGACGACCAGCTGGGAAGGCAGGAGCGGGAGAGCTGTCGCGGGCAGCTGGCGAGTCCTCCTCTTCAACCACGGGCGTGAGATGCGTCTCGATCCTCTTCTTGCGTGAGCTGCGGGCTGGAGTAGGAGGTGCTGCAGCTTCCGGCGTGCTCGCCTCGACCGACTGTGGCTCTGGCGTTCCGTCGTAGTAAATGGGAATGGCGTTGATTTCCACCTTCTTCTTCTTGCTTCCGCGAGCTTGTGTTGGGAGATGAACGGTGGAGTCAGACGGAGCAGGCATCTCTTCGGCGTCGTGCTTGCGAGTAGCACGCTTAGTCGTTGGTGGGCTCATCATGGGCGGAGCAGCGGACTTCTTCTTGGCAGGAGTGGCGACAATAGATGATTGAGTGACTTCCTCCTCTTGTGCGTCAACAGGCGGTGCATCGGACATCTCGATATCAGTCTCGGCCTCCTCGTCGACATTGTCGCTGGCGCCATAGCCCGAGTCGAAGGATTGGAAGAGAAGGCGTGGCTTGATCGAGCTGCGTGTCATCGGACGACTGGCTGCACTGCCGACCGCACGCTTCAGGGCAAGCTGGTGTTGGGTGTTACCGGGATCCTCTTCATCAGAGTCCTGAGCGCCCTCGAAGCGGCGGTACACCTTCCTGCCACGGCTGTGGTGGTGTTAGCATGCTGACAGGTGAATGTGGTGTGAGTGAAACTTACAAGTTGTAGACGATGCCCTCATCTCTTGCGGCGGCGTCATGCATGCGACGCTCCTCGGCGAGGAGAGCGGCCGACTTCTTTGGGAGACTCTTCGGCTTCTCAGCGGGCTGTGGGACGGTGCGGGCACGTGGGCGCCAGAATGGGTTGGCATCGGACTCGTCCTTCTCTGGAACGCGAGCCGCCGACTCGGTGTAGATCTGGAAGCCGTTTGCATTGGAGGTCCGCTGGTTGGCATCGTAGTCCTCGACATCGAGGGTGAAGCCCTGAGACTTGCCCGCCCGCGGGGCGTTGTGCTTGCGACTCTCGCGACGGGTCGGCATGGCGTCGTTCGGGTCGTCGGGCTGGAAATGAAGAACACGGGCGGTGTCTTGCATGCTGGCGGCGCGCTGGTGCTTGCGGGCGGGAGTCATGGAGGGCGTCTTTGCTGGAGTTGGGAATAGCGATGATGGCTTGCGGACGGAAGAGGATGGGTCGAGGTGGTCATTGGCGTTGCAATTGTCCATCTTGCTATTGTCGGCTTTGCGGGGGGTCATGGCGCCACTATTCATCGGTGAGCTTGGCGGGGACAGTACGTCATGGAGGGAGAAGGCCGGCTTAGCGGAGGAAGTCGGATGAAGCGGCGGGACGTTGTTGTGAATAGTGCGCGAGATGTTGGGGGTGCTGTACTTGTTCGTGGCCAAAGTGCTTCTAGTCGAGCGGCGCGGCGAGTATGGGTCGTAGTCTTCGTGGAGCGGGCCCCAAGTTGGCGATGGTGGTGTGCGTGCGCGGTCGAAGCGCGACGTCGAAGGTGGTGGAGTGGACGGAGGCTCCATGTTGAGAAGGCAGCAACCTGAGGCTTAGCGGCTTTCACGTGCAGCCTAGGTTCCTGTTTCACCAGTTAGTACACACTGCCCGCAACGCTGGCTTCTTGGCTGGCAGCGGCGAGGCAATGGCAACTGGCGAGTGGCTTCCGGCGATGTTGTTGTATCCGGAATGTTGGTGTCTTGTCGCAAGTTGGATCGAGCACCTTTCGGAAGAAATAGCTCCTCTGCGGCAGGGTCCGTTCTACGCCAACTCTTCCTGTCTCCTTCAATTGCGAGCTCTTGATCCTCCTTCACTCGATGCGCCAATTGTGGTCCTCTTGAAGCTAATCTTGCAGTCCTCCCTTTCTTTGCGCCTCCACTTTCACAGCGTCGAATTCGGCTCCAACTGGTCCAAGATGATACCGTTTACTAGGTGAGTGCGATCCGGCGACAATGAAGCGATGCGCGATGAGCCAGCAAGTCGGGATGTATGTTTGTTGGAGTAGGTGGTAGTGTTGGTGGGAGTGAAAGTCGGGACGTGAGGTGGGAACTTGCGAAGTGCGTGGCTGGGATCTTCGCAGGGGTCCTGATCGGCAAAAGCACGCGTCTGCCACTCAAACATCGACGCGCTCGTCATCTGCACCACCATAAATAAACACGGCCACCAGACGGCGGCCTCCTCAAGAGACAGCCAAAAGACGCGTATTGCGCCCATCAAACCCCGACTTTACGCCGCTCGTGTGCTGCCGCCATGTCCAAGGGCGACATTCCAGACATCGCCAAGCTTCAGCTCGAAGATCCCGACGAAGACCTGTTCGCATCGCCCGACAGCGGCGCAAATACGCAGAAGCACACGCCCAGCTCCAATGCCTCATCCGCGAAGAAACAGCAGCCTGTACCGAAGCAGTCGAAGCAAGACCAGGAAGATGCCCGTAATGCGCAATTGCAGGCCGAGCTGGAGAAAGTGCGCGAGGTCAATCGCGTGATAGAGGGCGTCACGGCGTCTCTGACCAAAGCGAAGGGCAATATGGAGACTGTCAATAAGACTGTGAACGATGCATCTAGTCTGCTTGCGACCTGGACGCGGATACTATCCCAGACAGAGCACAATCAGAGACTGATTCTGGATCCGCAATGGCAGGGCGCGACGCGGGATGTTGAAGATATGGAGAACGAGGAGGCCAGGAAGGAGCAGGAGGCTGAGCGGAGGGCTATGGAAGAGCAGCGACGGCGAGAAGAGGCACAGCGGAAGGCTGAAGAGGAGGAGAGGAAGAAGGCTGCAGTGGAGGAGAAGCGCGCCAGAGCTGGGCTGAGCAGGACGAGGAGCACTAGAGGGACATCTAGCTCGACCAGAGGGACTGCAGGCACGACTGGGCGAGGCAGAGGTCTCACGGCCAACACCAGAGGCACGAGCAGCTATGGACGGGTGTCGAGCAGTACCAGAGGGCGGGGGCGAGGACTGGGTTGAACGGAATCATCAGTGATGAAGTTCGAAGACCATTCCGTGATCCGCAAGGTTGCCGATGAAGCCACCGACTGCACCTCATCCTTCAAAAATGCCACACGGATCAAAGCACCCGGGACGCGCATCACAACAGTGATGTAAAGAAAGAGATGGACGTGAAGAAGTGGGATCAGAAAGCTCAATTCATATGAGCCATACCATCATATACATGCATCCATTCCCAGATGCCGATGCAATCCCGCCGCTGCATCAATGGCAAGCAGCCTCTATCGACAGATCATCAATCGTAGCCAATCACGCTATCCAGCTCAGTCTTTCGCCGTCTTCTTCTCAGCCTCCTTGTCCAAAGGACCACCCGGGTTGCTGCTCAAGTTGCTCAGCTGCTCCTTGCTCGCCTCAGCGGCCTTGTCGCCTGGTTGTGCGCCTTGCCTGTTCAGATGTCGTTAGCTGGTGGCGAGGACGAGGGAGGCTTGGGAGTCGTACTTGTTGGGGTCGGTGGCGGTGTGGAGCTGGCTGTCGGCCTGACGGCCTGGCTCTGGGGATTGACGGCCCTGGTTTGGTGCGGACATTGTTGCTTGTCTTCTGATTGTTGCTCAGTTCTGATCTTTCTGGAGGGTTGAGCGGAGGTAGCTCCGTACGTGGTTGTTTGGGGATTTAAGAGGCTATGGCGGAAAGTCAGCTTCCAATGCCTCAGCACCAGTCCTCGGGAACGACTCACATTTGGTTCTGGTGTTTGAGTTCGAGTGGTTTGTCGTTGTTGTTCTGTGTTGAGAAAGAGAGAAAAGTTGTCGGAAGCAATCGAGGGGTCGTTCTTGAGACACGCGACGTTGACGTGGGGCAAGAGTGACGTCTATGAGCATCACTTCCCGATGTTCGATCTTTCTTCATCTGACGAAGACCTGACTGAGCCGATTATCACATGGACGACCGTCTCCGAGCAGATTCCGTGAGACCAAGCTGTCCCTCAATCAGTTTATCCGCCTATGGGAGCGCTGCTCTTCGACCTCACCTGTCTTCATGGCGTAGGGTCTTCTTGGAACGGATCCATGGAGATACGTTCATTGATCCCTAAGGCATTGTGCACCCAACGTTCAAACTGACAAGTGAACTCCTGCATGGCAATCGGTGTATCTCATTTGCATTGAATAGGAGGTAGATGAGATTTTGTAGGCACCAATCGAAGGCTGCCTGTTCATGGGCTTCCTGAACTTCAACTTCATGTCTAAACTCTACGACTCGCAACCTCGAAAGTCTATAGCACGACGGCATGTGCGAGACGCTCTTGACGCTCGCAGATCTGTTTGGCGTGGTCGTCTTCCGTTTCGCTTGGTTTTGACTTCGCCTCCCCGGCACAACTCGACTCCCAGGCACGCAGCGAAAAGGAACACTCTCAACACAGCGAGAACGAGGCGCAAAAAAAAAAAAAGAATGCAGCCGCGAGATGTCCTAGGCGAAAATGGCGACGACTACCCAGCGGCCCTACGACCTATACTGGACGCATACACAAAACGAGTGCAAGGTCTAGCGGGCCCGTCTTCGCAGCAGTGGAAGCTCTCACAAGCGGAGTACAGCGAGCTGCGTCGCCTCATGGATTTCTCCCAGGCAAATACAAAGTTCGCTGAAGGCCTCTCGTGGGCCTACGACAAGGCCCGACAGGAGTACGACTCACGAACCCGCACCTTACGCCTCCGAGAGCCAGAGCCGCTGTACGAGACCTACGCCAATGCTATCGTCTACCGCGTGCTAGACAAGATCAAGAAACACACGGAGGGTGGCAGCATCGGCCAGCGGCTCACCACGAAAGGCAGCCCGACGCAGAACCTGCGGCTTGGTGCCGGCAGCAGTGCCTTTTGTCCGGACCAGTCCATCGGTGTACTAGGAGTCGCAAGACCAACGGTCATCGTTGAAGTCAATTCATCATCCAATCTCAAGGACAGGAAAGGGCACGACTACATTGACGGCTCTAAGGGAAAGATTCGTACTGTCATCTTTGTACGGATTGAGCATAGGGACTATGAGCAGCGCACCAAGGACAAGACGCCATATCAACTTAGCGTATCGGTCTTTCGTCTCCAACACGCCGATCACCAGGACCAGGACGAGGACGTGGTCACTCTGACAGCAGTCAAGTATCTCGACAATGTCCAGATCCCACCAAAAGGCGAAGAACATGCCGATGACGCCCTCGTTCTTCGTCTAAGCGATTTCCATGCCGACCTTCCTTGGAAAGAACACATCTCGCTTTCCTTCTACGACTTGGGGGCGATGCTGGACAGTGCAGTTGAAGAGCAGGAGGAGCAAGATCAAGCACCAAGTCCGCAGTCCACGTTCAGATATCTGGAGCGGCAGCGGTCGGAGTCAGTGGAGGAAGAGTAGGAAGAGAAGTAAAGCTCGCAGCATCTCATTCATTCATTGCATCTCCCGTTTATCTCACATTTCCCTAATCCCGTCATAAGCGTTCATAACTCATTCAGAAGAAGCCCAGACCCTACTTCAAGGGCACCTGCCCATTCGCCCCGTTAGCAGGCGCAACAACATTTGACATAACCCCCGTAAGCGCCCCAATCGACGGCGAAAAAAAGTACTCCCCACCCCTAGGAACCACAAACCGATTCTTCCCCGGCAGCTGCAACTCCTTACTCGCATCCTGCGGAAACAACCCTTTCATCCCCACAGTCGCCGCATCGTTCGTCTGGCCCATCACGGCATCGACACCACCGCCCTCAAAGCGGAAGAACGGGTTGTTGGCCCAGGCTTGCTGGATGAAGTCGAAGCCGTTGGAGAGGGAAGATTGGTAGCAGGCGAAGAGCAAGCCGCGTTCGGCATTGGCGTCTTCGCTGATTTCTGGGCCGAAGGGGATGCCGCGGCGGAGGATGCGGTGGGGGTTTACGCTGCTGCGGCCCGAGGGGGGTTGGTCGCCGCGGGGGTTGGTTTTGCGGATGTGAGCGCCTGGGATGGGTGTGTTAGGTTGTGGTTTGTTGGGGGTTTGGTTTTGGGAGGGGAGATTCTTACCAATGGGGCAGACCATCTTCATGCCGGCTTTGATTTCGAAGTTACCCTTATTGAGACCTGGTGGGTCGAATTCCAAGATGTTGTTTCGCATGGGATCGTTGCCGATTTCTTTGTTGTCCCATTCGGGCGAGGCATTGACTGGACAGCCAGACTTCCAGCGGCCGATGAGACGGGCGCCGAGTTGATCGGACCAGGTGCCGAGGGTGTTGGAAGAGTCGACGAGGAATTTGTTCCAGTCTTGGACGTTCTGCTTGAGCTTGCGGAAGACGAGAAAGCTGCCGTCGACCATCCATGCTGGGCGGTTCTGGGCGGAGAAGTCGCCGGGACGCCCGCAGAGGATCGTGCCCTGTTGGATGGTGTCTTGACCTGGAGGGACGAAGGATTCTTCTTTGGTTAGGTTGGGGAGACCGCCGACGACTGGTTGGGAGATGCCATCTTTGTAGCCGAAACTGCATGAATGATTAGAACAGAGTTCGCGTACGAGATTGATGGGATGTACTAACTGCTCGTTGCCCTTCTGGGCACCAGGTCGCACCTTGCCATCAATTCTGAAGGCCAGCTTTGCAGAGGTGCCAAAAAGCTTCTTGATACGATCCAGCTTATCTTGCACAAGCTGAGGCGTGTTACCAGCGACGAGAAGTACACCGTCGAGCTGATTGTTCAGCCATGCAGCATCCCAGTCAGGGTCAGAAGAGCCCTGCTTCGGAGGATCCTGAAGGCCGCTGACAGCACCACTGCGCATGCCCTGCTCGAAAGTGCTCTCGCCCGTGACGTTGTCCTGGATATTGAGACCAGAGACAACCTTGGACATCTGTGATACGGTCAGCATAAAGCAGATGATATGGTCGAATTGTGACTTGCCTTCTTCAAGCCTCTGAATGTGAATGAGATGTTGGCGCCAACGGTGGGTAGCTTCTGTGTTGGAGCATTTGGATCGAGGTTTGCTTTGAAGTCTTTGATGTTCTTGCGCGTGCTCTGGACATTGTCGGTAGATGTGATCTCCTGCTGGGCGACTTTGCGGAGATTGGAGCAGAATGAGGAAGCCTGACCATCGGGGATAGTGAAGAACCAGAAAGCTTCAACTTCTTTCGGGAGACCATTCAGGAGAATGTCGCCCTGGATGTTGGCAAGATCTGATACGACAGAGGTCATTTTGTAAGAGGTAAATGGACTTGCTGTTTTGAGGGGTGGAATGATCTCTGTAATGAACGTTGGAAGCCTTACATTCTTATAGACATTGGTCGAGTATGCTGTCAGGTGGTGGCCCAGGCCTGGTTCAGAAGCCATGTAGTATCCTACCAATGCGACCTGCATCCGTCTCCTGAGGCACAGCCATGTAAATGCTGCCACCCGTAGCTGAAGACGCGATGAGACGAGAGTCTGCACTTGGCGTAAGCCTCTTTTCGTGTCGAGAGAGAAGCTGAACAGGCCTGGACCATCAGTAGCTGAGAGTCTGTTGATAGCTGACTTCCCTAACAGTCTCACAGCATAGCGTAGTCAGCCAGCCACTCGCCTGCCAGCGGACGCCTCATGCTGGGGTTAGCTGCTGGAGTACTTGCTTGCCTTTTCGTAGTGCAACGACAGCTTTTCGAATGACCCTGCATTTTGGACCTGCGAGGCACGTATGACCACCGCGATGGATCTTACTCGCTGAGTCGAAGCTATTCCCCTGGAGGTCCGGCAGGACGCAAGCCACGTTCCAGAGATCTTGACCGCTCGTGCAGCTTGTTACAGCGCTTGCAACCTTCCAACGCTCGAGTTCTGCTGAGGACTCATCAGCCCTGGTCACTTCGAAGTGCGTCCAAGCTCCGGCTTGAAATAGCTCTGGCTTTGTAGAGATCTTGACAATGGGAAGATATGGGACATGTGGTATAGACGGGGATAGCGTGATGCTCACGCAGTAGTCTCGCACGTGGCATTGCAGCCCAGCAATCAAAATGTGGCGCAATGTCGGAGCTGGTTGATGTGTCTCTGATGCTGAAGCAATACAGTTGGAGAGATTGAATTGACAAAAATGAAGATTGATGCTTTCGATGAGATCTGAGAGACGGTCTGTGGGAGAAAGCTGTAGTCTCAGTCGAGTCAGACCCCGCTTCGTAGCTGATCTAGCGCTCGGACGCCTAAGGTGTCTGAGCTTCCCTCTTTCACTCCACGCTGCCGTCGACGATGCTCATGACAGCGACGACACGACCACGGCATCCATCGCCAAACAAAGCCACGATCGCCAGCATACATACAATAGAATCGGAGGTCGATACCCGCTATTCATTCGGGTAGCCTTCTTCAAGCAATTTCTTCCACCATGCCGCCGGTACGCATTATTCGACTGCGCGACACTCGACCTAACAGAGATTCATAGCGAAACCATGCTCTTCCTCAAGCGACGACAGAGAGCGCTCGCGCATTTCGCAAAAACTTCTTCTGCGATCTGTGTCAGAAGGGATATGATCGGATGAATGAATTCGAGGCCCATGAAGGCTCGTACGACCACCTGCATCGAAAGGTACTCCATGAACGCCAAAAGTGACGACAATCTTGCGCTCATTTCCTGTGTGTACAGCGCCTGAAAGATCTCAAGAACCTCACCAAAGACCCAAATGCCGCCGCCCGAGCCCGAGAATCCGAAGCCAGGATGAACGAGGAAGCCGGCCTCAAATCTGTCTCAATCTCACTGCCTGGAGCCGGAGCCACTGGAGCCGTCAAGAAGAAGCCAGTCTTCAAAAGCACCCTCCAGCCACAGAATGCCAATGTCGTGCCTGCCAAGCCACTGGATGTCGAGCTGGGAAAAGGTGTCGGTGGAGATACTAACGATCTCAACAGAGCAATCGCGAATGGATGGGCGGACGATCAGTACGACCCCGAGAAGGTCATGCCTTTCGACCCGAACTTCAAGCTCACGGACATCATGACGGACGAAGAGCTCAACGACATGGATGCGGAGCAAGCGCAGATGAGGTATTGATGGTGGAAATTTGTGCTTCAGACGGGGTTTAGCGAGGCGTTGGGAGACTATTGATATCCGGAGACATTCAGGATATGGGATCAGGCTTCAAAGGAGACTTCAAACGCTTCAAGAGGAAGCGACAAGAATGTCCTCTGGCCGGTAAAACATCGGCGAGATAAGGTTGTAGATTAGCGCGAAGCTGACTAAATCGACGCGTTCGGTTGGCTGGCTGTTGCTTCGACATGTGAATCTCTCCAGACTCGACCTCGACATCATCACCAGTTCGATCATGGCCGACGACTTGGACAGCCTCGATGCGCTCGAGGTAGGGCTCCATGAGCTCGAACCGATACCGACCCACGATGCAGCCTCACAGAAAGATGAACCTCCATCTTACGATCCGAAACGCACGAATGGACTCGGGCTCTCACAACACTCGGCAATATGGTACCTAGCAAGAATACAAAAGTACTCGACATACGCATTCAGCGCATTTGCCGCGATGCATATAACTACGACATCTATCGTGCCTCTAATCACCCAATCCGTCCCAGCGAGCGAATCGTATCTCCTCCTCACGCGCGAATACTACCAAAGCCCTGCCGCCGAGCCTCTCATGGTCATTATCCCCATGTACGCCCACGTTTTCTCCGGACTGGCAATAAGAGTATTGAGAAGGAATCATAACGCAAGAAGATACGGAGAGTCATACTCAAAAGAGAATACAGCGAGCTTCTTGACCAAGTTCTGGCCCCGGGTCTCGGGCATCTCTAAGCTGGGGTTTCAGTTCGTGCCTCTGCTGATGGGACACATGTTCATAAACCGTGGACTGCCCAAAATGACGCAAGGAGGGAGCAGTAATGTGAATTTGAGCTACGTGAGCCATGCATTCGCAAAGCATCCGGCGATATCGTTCTTTGGATTCACCGCGCTGCTAGGAGTTGGATGCTTCCATATTACCTGGGGTTGGGCGAAGTGGTTGGGATGGACACCTGATCAGGTGACTAGTATGGGTGCGCAGAGACAGCTGCAGAAGAAGAGACGGTGGTATATCATCAATGGTCTGGCTGCAGCGTTTACTGGGCTGTGGATGGCAGGCGCTTTTGGCGTCGTTGCCAAAGGTGGTGAGGCTCCAGGCTGGGTAGGTCGACAGTACGATGAGCTCTATCAGATGCTGCCGATCATCGGCAAGTGGCTCTGAAAGGGATCTTGAGCGATAACACATTGAGGCGTTTGAGGATACAGGCACGAGCAAAGATACCCTTCTCATTCGGATACGCACGGGGCGCAATTCATTCTATACTCCTGCTCGATCTCGTGGTTTGTTGCAACATCATGTTCTCCGACAAAGACTCACATGTCAATTCTAGTTTCAATGGCACGCCGAGAGCACATGATATGGTCATTTCTTGTTACGCTGATGAGTTCTTTAGGAGCTTTCAGAGACATCCTGCTCCTACAGCACACACTCGAGGATATTCGACATTCGACATTCGACAACTTTGCAGGCCACCAATACACACAGGCGCAACTAACATAGACTTGGACGCTTCCACGCGATTGTTGCAAGATATAGACCTTCATCTGCATCAAGCATAGCCTCAGGTCTCTGGCGGGATGACTACCACGGCGAGCTGGCAGAGGCTAGCTCCATTGGCAACCCTTCTGACCATCGTGTTGCTATGCGCCCTTCAATGGCACACTCCCTCGCCCCAAGATCCCTCGGCTCAACTGGTTCACCGACGAAACTTGCTTTCAATCAACCGCAATATCACTTCTCGAGCGAATGACCGCAACGATGCCATCCCAGGCTGGTCGCCTCCGCTCAGCACATTACTCGCCACTCCATTCGACCAACTCGACGCAAAAGGCAAAGCCGTTGTGATTGGGAAAGGCATGATCTGCATGCTCGACGAAGACCTGGGATCTACCCACAGCCCACAATCTTCATACACTGAGACAGCCGACTTAGCAAGAACTCGCTACGGCTGGAGCTACACTCGCATTCCCCTAGCAGACCACGAAGATGATGAGCTAGGTGCCTTCGGCTTCCACGACGCTTTTGTCGATCTCTCCATCATCGAGGACAAGGCACTCTGGAATCAAGTCAGCGTCGCGCACACGTCCAAGAGTATCTCCAATGACAAAAGCTATCCGCCGACTTGGGGCACCTACCAGAGTCTTCTCAACCTCAGAGATGGTGTAATGATCGCCACGCAGAACTACGGGCCAGTCTGGATGAACGAGAGAGACGGCTCTGAGATACCAGCGGATAAGATCGTCCCGCTGCGACAGTGGTCGGATTTGGTGTACTTGACTCTGAAGAAAACGATCGAGGACATCGGTACTGGGGACATCGGCGGCATTAACCATATCTTTCGACATAACATCGTCAATGACGGGGTCAAGCAGACGTTGGCCATGATCACGGGAGGATCGAGTATCTATGACTACCCACCAAAGGTACGCATTTCACTCATCCAACCGTGCAAGAGACCTACTGACCATGCCTCCCTTCCACTATGTAGTGGCCCGGCCTCAGCTACCCGATCACCGAAACCCAAGCCCTCGCAACCCTCAGCACAGCCAACGGCAAGGGCGTGGCCTACTTCCTGGGAACTCACAAGGGTCCTATGGGCATTCGAGCGATTGATCGTGTCAATATATTTAATTGTCCGAGCGATGATGGAGATTCACAGTGGTGCATTTACTTTCATATTGTTGATGGACCGCTTGCTTCTTGAAACTTTGAGCGTTTTGAGTACCCGAGGGATATACAAGAACGAAAGTTCAAGATAAGTGATTGCTTGATGCGCATGGCTGACTGGATTCAAGGTGTTCTTTGCTCGGGTCTCATGGATGTGCCGATGCTTTTGACTGCGTGATGGATGTCTGCAGGCTTGCATGATCTGCCCGGCGACAAGCAGCTCAAGTTGTGACCTCGACAAACACAATGATTTGGCAACGCCGTTCTCAATGTCGCTAGGCCACTGTTTGACGACAAGAGCTTGCTGGTTGTGCCCGCTTCATGACCTTCACGATGTGCAATGGAAGACCTGACCATACGATTGCTGCCGACTACGTGCTTACAACGCCCGCATGACCACGAGCCCATACTTAAATACTCTGCCGATGGCTTGCGAACTCTTGTTACTATTGAAACATACCATCGAAACTCGACAGCACGATTCAGAATCCGAAAGTGAACTCATATTCAAATCGAGTGTCTGACTATGGCTAAGAATCTGGCATCAAGAAGAAGATGTCTTGATGTCGACGACCCCAAATTCGACTGGACAGAGGACTATCCGACGTACAACCGTCATGAAAAGATCAAGGAAGACGGAATCATTACAGGCCAAAAGCTGGCTCTTATGATGGAGGAGCTTCAGGCGGCTGGTGAAGTGCCTCAAACAATGTTCACGGAAATTGAAGACCTTCGAGCATACGGCTGGTCTTACGAACTGGACCCAACGAACGAACCGGTCACAGAGAAGGACCTTTCACCCCTCAAGAGGGCCTTGAATGCATGCGGCAGCTCGACGTATGAAATGACCGATTGGCATAAGATCGTGCTCATTCACGCAAGCGGCAGCAGCGACTCGAATGGCCAATACAATAAGACCATGGCTATCTACAGGAACATTGTGAACTTCAAGCATGGGATCTTGATCGCTGTCCACAATGTCGGACCGGCAAATCAACAAAACCCTGGGCCATCTAGCCCGAGCAAGGTGTCTCGGTGGTCCAAGGCCAAAGAAGAAACGCGGAGTCCCGTGCCCCTGACACATTTGTCGGATGTGCTATACCTAGGTCTTCTTGCAGGTGGTAGGGACCTGATGCTCAAGGAACTGAAGAGCAGCGACGCAAAACCTGGAGCCTCGAAGTCCAAAAAATCAAAGGCCGCAGAGCAAGAGTCTGAGCGCAAAGCTCAAGAATTGGCTTTGCAACAAGTTCGCAAAATCCAACATGTTTTCATACCTAATGTCGGGGACGACAAGACCCAATACATGTTGTCTCTGATGGTTCTAAATAACGACGGAGCTCCTGACTTTCCTAAGAAGGTATGAAACCCCAAGTACGCTCTCACCCATAACATACTGATCCCACCATAGTGGCCGGGCTCTGTCTTCCCGATGACAACGGACATGAAGTCCTATCGAGCCTTCGCAGCCATCAGCACAAAAGGCGGCAAGAGCCTCGCCCACGGCCTCATCTCGCACAAGGACCAACTTGGAGTCCGAGTCATCGACAGGGTCCAAGTCTTCAACGGACTTCTCAAAGAGTCGAAAGCGGAAACACCCTACGACTACATGGCAGAATCTAGTGAGAGTGACGACGAACGTAAGGATGACCCTAGTCAGCATGGCTCATGGAACCTCTACATGCACATTGCGGACGGTCCGCTGGGACTCGATAAGGACAAACGTTTTGTTCGTCTGTATAGTGAAGGATAAGCAGCAACCAGGTGAGAGGCCCTACAAAGACCCCTTCGATCCTTCGAGCTAACCCCCAGCAGAGACGACTTAACCTTGCCTGCGGAGATACTATGAATGCCTCCAGAGATGACTACTGAGGTCGGGGGGTTGTGTCCAGACTCCTTGCTCATTACCTTGGACCGAGACTGGCCATTGGCACATGGCAACTAGCTCGTGTCACATGCACATTTTTACTGGCACTCACTATTTCTATAGTCATGAGATACTTCTTAACTCCAAGTCTCTCCCTCATCATACTCTACTACGCTGATTTGGCGAAGCGACACTTACTTGCATATCAGGAGTGTCCCCGAGGGAATAAATTGATACGACCGACCTCATTTGCAGACACAAATCAATGCCTCACGCCGATCCGGAACCTTCCTATCATGGCTCAAGGCGGGCATTTTGGCTTTGCATTCTCACTGCCACAGCGATCATTGCCGTCTGCCTGCATGTGATATCAACACCAGCACAATCAAAGCCTGCACAGCTCCATGCCAGACACCTCGACCACGAGCTCCATCACAACATCACTGAACGCGATACCTCCTGGGACGACGCAGTCTACCACGGCAACTGGCTCGCCTGCATCATGAACGCCCCAGCGAGCGTCGTAACGCAATCCCCCTGGATCGTCCACACCGGCCTCGCTCGCTACGGCTGGACCTCAACGACGCTTCCCTTAAGCTCCCAAGACGCTCTTGACAGCCTGGGGCTCGTCGAAGCCTTCGATCAGACTGGAATCAGAAAGGAGATCGAACAATGGACCCTCATCAGCGACACCCACGACAAGGATGCGCCACCCTATCGAAAGACAGGGGGACGATACTTCAACTATTTCAACAAGAATGATGGCGTAATCATTGCTTCGAGCAGCTACGGGCCGGACTACTATGCTACGAGAAGAGGTATTCCCAAGAGCCAGATACCGCCTTTGAAGCAGTGGTCAGATATTGTGTATTTGGAATGGCTGCGTTTGGCGGGAAGGAATGTGAATAACATCCAGCATGTCTTCCGGTACAACATCGCCAACAAGAACACCCAAACTAGACTGAGGCTAGCTATGGGAAATGGCAACATAGCGAATGCGCCGGAGAAGCCAGGCCCGGTAAGTCCAGTGGTGTTTCCTTGTCGTCTTCGATGTGCCGAAGCTAACTTTATGTGTTTACCAGTGGCCAGGCTATCAATGGAACATCGACGAGGACAAGGCCAAAGTTGCACTCACCACGAGCAACTCGGTTGGCGTGTCGTATTTCCTTGCTCAGCACAAGGATCGGATGGGCATCAGGGTCATCGACCAGGTCAATATCTTCAATTGCAAGGCAGGGCCGGCCGATCAGTGGTGTCTGTATTTCCACATCCGGAATGGACCACTGGATAAGGACACCCTCGGATGAGTTTGATACTCTCAGATAGATTTGATGCATTTTTCCCAATCCATATCTCATTTCCATGGTCCACATGAGTCTCTGCGCTTGACATGTGAACTCCGGGTTTTAGTGAGTCCCCGCACGTGATGATGACATAAGCATAGCTGAGGTGAATCTCGAGCTTCCGCTTCCAATGGTCACACGACTTCGCCACTCAATGTCATCATAACTCGACAACATCGAGACGCCAATGGCCATGCATCCGACGGAGACCTGATCGGCCGCGAAGACCAAGCCTGGAGACGACCGGGAAAATGTCGTCAAAGAACCTCCTGCTGTGTTTCGACGCCTTCGGTACGCTGTTCAAACCGCGCCTCCCAGTCGCACAGCAGTATGCAGATGTCGCTCGATCGCTCGGACTCGGTGGCTTCAGCAACGAAGATGTCGCCGCATCGTTCAAGAAGGCCTTCAAGCAGGAGGCCAAGCAGAATCCGAATTACGGCAAGGCGAATGGCATGAATGCAGAGAAGTGGTGGACGAATGTGAATTGAACATATCCCTTCGGCCAGGAAGATGTGACTGACAGCCAATGCAGATCATCCAGAATACTTTCGAGCCCTTGATGAAGAAGAACGACAAGATGCCGAAGGAGCTCATACCGCAGCTGCTGAACCGGTTCTGGTGCGACGAAGGCTATGCTTTGTTCTCCGATGTCAAGCCTCTGATTCAGAGGATCCGGGAAGCGCATCAGGCAGAGAAGACTCAAGTCGTCGTTGGTGTCATTACGAACTCCGATGACCGGGTACCCGACATCTTGACCTCTCTTGGCCTGCGCGTCAGTCCGCTTCGGTACGGCGGACGACCGCAAGACCCTGTCGGTGCGCAGTACGACATTGACTTCACCGTCATGTCGTACGATGTCGGATACGAGAAGCCCGACAAGCAAATCTTCACTGCAGCTGAAGAGGTTCTGAAGGCCAAGTTGGAGAGCGACAGTGATGCGGCATCATCGACAAAGGACCTCAGCACCTGGCGAAAGGTGTACGTTGGAGACGAGCACGAGAAAGACGTTGTTGGTGCTCTGAATGCCGGCTGGAATTCTGTTCTGATCGATCGTGAGACGACCCGCGGACGTCATGATTGCAGTTGGCTTGAGCCGAAATCGCCTGGCAACCTGTACGACGCCTTCAAGACCGACAAAGCGGTTGGTTTCAGCAGCCTTGCAAAGCTTGCGGAATGGCTGCCGAAGCCAACATGATCGTGGTTCAACGCGATCAAGTCTCCTCATCGACAAGTGATGGATCTCAGCTCTTTGGACGCAGCTCCAGGATATCGGCCAATCTCAGCTCATTCTTGCCTCCCCATCCAGCAACACCATCCTCGACAGACGGTCGCACCTTCACGTACCAGTTCCAAGTCCGCTTGTCCAGCTCACTTGGTGACAGAGTCGTAGCCCAAGCGTCGTACAGAAGGTCGAGGGCCCGGAACAGCTTGCCCAGATTCTGCTCTTTCTTCGCCGCTCTTGCTGCGGCTGATTGCTTCTTTAATGTCATGGTCTCGGAAGGGGGGTCATCGAATGCTTTCAGTATATAGGCTCGAGCTGATTGCGGCGTATAAATCGGGATATTGCTATGGGTGGCGTTGGTGGTAGCGGCGGGCTGTTTCTCGTTGCCGGATCTCTTCAGAGCTTCTAGATCCAAGGCCCACAGAGCGGGTTTCTCCTCTTCTTCAGCTGTCTCTCCATCTTCACCCTGAGTCTTCGCGGATTGCTCTGCAGTAGGTCCTTGCTTCCACTCGTAACCCCATCTTCTCAGCACTTTGATTTCCTTGCCACCGACATCGACGACTGGCTGGCCCTCGCCGAAGCCCTCCTCTTCGGCGCTCTTCCCGTTTTCAATGCCCAGATAGACTGCTCTTGATCTACTCGTGATACTTACGTATGCTTGCGCCAGGCTCAATCGACTTGAAAGTGGTTGCTCCGGCATGGTGTGCTTCAGCAAGATGACAAGAAAGGCCAACACGAGGGGAGCACGGTTGGTGAAGAGCCCTGTCTTGCGGAGTTCTTCTTCGTCGAGGTTACTGTAAGGCAATGTCAACGACTCCTCCAGCTGCGCCGGAGAGAGCGGTTCATCCGAGAAGAGACTTTCATTCTTCTTCTTCTTTGGCGTTAGTGCGCTGTCGTCTCCAGCTGCACGCTTCTTCGACACGCGTTTCGCAGCCGAGATGATCTGCTTCGAGACTTTCTCGTCTTCGAACATGGCTTTCAACTCGTCTGGCTTGGCTTTTGCGAGCTTTTCTGCGGAGTCTAGGTTGGCTTTTTGGAGATCTTTGACCTTGCCCATGGCAGTGGCGAGGGGGACTTTGGCATCTTGTGAGAGAAAGCGCAAGAGCGCTTGCAGGTCGGTGGCACTCATCACGGCCCCTTTGATGTGCTTTTGCTTGGATTGATGATGTCCAGGGGAGACGCGACGACGCGGAGTGACATCGTCCTCAGGGTCAGCGTAAACCTTAATCAGATGATTAATCAAATATTGATGACCACTCGCTGACTGCCCTATATGTTTCGGATGCCATCTTATGCAGCCAAATACTAGCCGGCTCATAGATATGCTTGCCATATGCATCAGAAACTCTTGGAACGCAACGACTGGACCGCTGAACGAGAGCACGAGTACAACGCATGCCAAGCCGCGAACAGGGGTTGCTGTACCGAGATGCCGGCGCTTTCACTCGACTTCACCTGCCATTCGAACATCACACTGCCACGAATCACACGTCTACAGTGCTCAAGCCACACTGACGAGTCCCGTGATCAGGAAGCTGGCCTCTTAAGACCCCTCTATGATCATTGATAGGGGTCCCGTGAAAGTTACGACCGCAGTCGAGCCACAGTGGTACCTGGTCACCGTACATCTATAGTGGATCTCAGCCTTACCAAAACGGTACTTATGGTGCATAAAATGTTGCCAGGGTGTGCAGAGCTCAGCTGTCACGAAGCTGTACTGTAGGCAAGCGCGCGCTTCGTTTGCTGTGAGCAACTGACTTGAGCATCGCCACGGCATGTGCGTGGCTTGGCAGGCCAGAAAACAGCGCATCTTTGCGTGTCACAAGCATCGCAATTGAGACGTGCTTTCCTTGCCAAGCCTTCCACCGCTATCGATAGTGGCAGTGCCCCACCACGCGTCTTCAAGTAGCGCTGGACACTTTCCTTCAAGAACAACACATCCCACCCTTCTCTTCTTCCAAAACCCCCTTCATCAACCTCAATCCCTCACACCAAACATCCACGAGCGCCATGTCGTTCTTCAAGAAGCTCACCGAGGAGTTCAAGGAGCTCAAAGCCAACTTCGACGACAGCGGCAAAGAGAAGAAGGAGAACGAGGTCAAGCCGGAGAAGACTGCTGATGAGGGCACCCGTGGCCATGACTCTGGACCACCTGCCTACGGCAGCGATCCATCCCACGGCCAGCACCAGCAGCAGTACGGCGGAGCTCCTCCTTCGCAGTACGGCCAGGCCCCGTACGGCGGCTACAACAGCCCGCCACCTCAGCAGCAGCCATATGGCGGCCCACCACCGCCTTCCGGTCCTCCAGGTCAGCCTCAGCTTCCACCTGGCTGGATCTCGCAGTGGGATCACAACAGCCAGCGCTACTATTACGTAGAGCAGGCCACCGGCCGCACTCAGTGGGATGCTCCTCAGAACTACAACTACAGCTCTCCACCACCACCTCCGCAGGGCGGCTACGCTCCGCCACCAAGCGGTCCAGGTGGCTACCACGAGCAGTCTCGCGGCGAGGCCAGCGGCTTCTACAACCAGTACGGTGGCGCCATGCCAGCTCAGGGCTACCCAAACCCGCAGCATCAGGACAACGCCCACCAGTACTATGGCGACGTCGCACAGACTGAGAAGAAGGCCGAGAAGGAGAAGAAGAAGGAAGATCACAGCACCCGCAACATGCTTCTCGCAGGTGCTGGTGGTCTCGCAGTCGGTGGTCTTGCCGTGGCCGCACTCGGTATGTTTGAAGCATCCCTTGCAAGCACTTGAGACCAGCAGCTAACCATCACAGACGACTCTGACAGCGACGACGAGCACAAGGCCGCCCCGGTTGCCGCCCCCGCCGCTGCTCCGAGCGATCCAGGCTACGGTTATGCTGCTGCTCCAGCCGCCGGCTACGGTGCTGATCCTTCTTACGGCGCCGACCCCTCGTACGGCTACGCACCTGCCGCTGCACCACCACCTCCCGGTTCCGAGTCTGACCGCGAAGACCTTATCGAAGCCCAGGAAGAGTACAACGAGGCCGCAGCTGCCGCCGCCGATTCAGACGCCAGCAGTAGTGAGCTCGAGGAGTTGCAGGAGGCTCGTGAGGACTACGAGGAGGCTGCTGAGGAGTACTATGAAGACTAGAGCTGCTTTCACATGGGACTTGAGTAAGGCGTTGTGATGGTGAAGTAGCGATTGATTGAGTCTACTGCCTTGCGGTCAAGTCCCTTCCATACATGCATGCTGGGAGTTTGTGGTGCTAGTTACATGGATAGCGTGGGCACTTTCGGTTTTACTACCGATACTTCGACAAATGGAAAGCTTTTCAAGACATGCATATTCGACTTCATTCCTCTCAGTTGGTGACATTGCTTCCCCCCATGATTTGCATGTCGAATGATCGGAAACGTGATATGAGACAAGCTGCGAAGCTTCACAAAACAAAGTAAATATATACTTGACATCTCTATCTACATTGGGTGCTAGCGTTGACAACAGATGCCGTCGAGGCTGTTTTCCCTGAACAAGTGTCGCAGACACAACCAAAAGCACAAAAGATATCTTCTGAATACAAAGTCCGCAAATACAGAGGCATTACCACTTTTTCATTCCCGCCCTTGATTGATCTCGCAATCCGATGCTGATGGCCGTGTTGATGTTGTCGTGAGGTGTTGTCGAGCCCGAGGCGTTCGTGAATGCGTTTAGAGGTTGATGGGGATGCAGGAGAGGGCGATGTTGAGGGTGCCCTGGAGATAGGTTAGTATGGATTGAGGTGTATTGTGGAGTGGTGGGATGACTTACGTCCTGGTTGGTTGGGCAGCAGAAGGTGTTGCCAGCTGGGCAGGTGTTGGACAGCACTGGAATAAATCATTAGCATCGGCCACTCTTGTTGACTGTATTGGTGGAGGTCTTACGGCCAAGGAGCTGGTTCAGGACACAGCTGCCACCGAGAACGTTGCCGAGGGCATCGCTGCCGCTGGAGTCGGTCGAGCAGCAAGAGACGGCACTGCCCTTGGCGCAGGTGCTGGAGGAGTCGCCTCCGCTGCTGCTTGGCCAGCCGGGAGCGGCGGCGGGCATGGCGGTGACGGCCATGGCGGCGGAGAGGAAAGTGGCGATGGTGGTGAACTGCATTTTGAAGTTGTTTGGGGTTTTTGGTGGTTTGTTTTGATTGGTAGTGAGTGACGAAGCGAGAGAATTGGTGATTAGAGCGATGGAAGGCTTGTTGGTTGTTGTGCTGAGTTGTTGATGCTGATGAGGATTGAGATTCGGGGGACGACATGGATGTACTTATACCTTTCTTCATGCTCTGTGGCGAGAATTTCTTGCTGGGGGGATGTAATGTCGGGGCTGTGACTTCGTCGTGAGCCGCGAGATGGCGCTGGGTAGCTGTGCCCAGCCTGAGAGATCGGCACATGTCTCACTTCCTGTACCAACGGCTTCTTCGTCGTAGAGTCTGGGCATGTAACAACAACAGCTCAGCACGTGCAAGACAGTCGTCAAACCAAGCAAGTGACATTGAGATCGTCCTCCGCGGTGCCTGGAAATGGAAGCCTGACTGCGGTGACGTCCAGGCGTCATCCAGAGAAGAATGTTGCATTGACATATCAATGTGTGGTTCAGGAACCGGGCAAGCCACGATCGTCCCCGTACCAACCACCACGTGAACGCGTTGAGCCAGGAGATCGTAGAATTCTCCGTTCGGACTGTTTTGCTGTGCAGCGTTGGCGGGTGACCACATGGGCACCATAGATCTTTGCTAACGTCGAATGGTTCGCACGTCTATCGTATCAGGGAACGAACCTATGACTTCCTCCTGCGCAGCTCCATACTGCTCCGTGGAGAATTTGGTGAATTGCCGGGATCCCAAAGCAGAGTGGCAGTCTTGTTCAAATCGAGCGTCGCCGGGGTCGGTACCTTGCTGGGTATCACCCGAGATGGAAAGTCTTGTCAGCCTTTCTCCGCGCTGCAGGCGAGGCACTTCGCAGATGGCAAGCAGATGCCGAATGTCTTGGAGTTACGAGAGGAGCACGTCCTGGGAAGGTCGGAGGTCGTTGCCGGCCTCTTGCTGCCACTCTCCTCCACCGCGCCATTTGTGTCCTCCGCGGACAGATGTGAGGTTCGCCAAATGGCTAACAATAAATGCTGGATATCTGGTAGATGGAGGAAGGAGTGTGGTTCAAGGAGGTGAGGTCCCACCGGCTGCACCTTCCCGGCCGCCGCGTTGCCGAGCCGAAACTCAATTTTCCTCCAAACAACTTTTTCTGGTCTCTCCTGCATCAGCTCTGTGACAAGTCCGGCGGGGACCTCCTGGCAAGCATTCTCCGAGATGGACTCCAAGATCTACGCGGTTGTGGACTACGAGGACGCGTACGTCCAGCCTTTGCTACTCTCCGCTCTCAAGGCCCAGCTTCCCCCGGACCTCCTGGTTTTCATCAAAGACGCGTCCGAACTGCCATCGCCTACAAGCCGGCTTGTGCAATGGAGGCAGTACGAGAGCATAGACTTCGAGCATCTGATGCAGCACTCGACATCCAGCCTCGCGAATAGCTACATCATCCGAAAAGCTCTCATTCGGAAGCACTACTTGTCGGCAACTGTGTCCCACTGGTTGACCAAGCACCCAAAGAGCCTATTGAGAGACCACGTCAAACCTAGCGTGGAGTTCGAAGTCGACTACGCTGAGTTTCTGGACGATGCGCTTCTTGAAGCTTATGAGCTGAAGGAGAGCTGGGCCCGCAATGAGGCATTGAGTGAAGACGACGAGAACAGAGAATGGTGGATTCTGAAGCCTGGTATGAGTGACCGAGGCCAGGGCATTCGTCTTTTCAGCTCTGAAGAAGAGTTGCAGCAGATCTTCGAGGAGTGGGATCCACCTTCTGACGATGAGGACGAGGACGCTCAGTCTAATGGTGAGCACACGAACGGGACCGATGAAAAGCACGACGACACATCAAATGGAGTGATGGCTTCTCAGTTGAGACATTTCATCGCTCAGCCCTATATCCAATCGCCTTTACTGCTACCGAATCCGCATCCCTCGGCTGATCGCAAGTTCCACATTCGCACTTATGTCCTTGCTGTTGGTGCTCTGAAGGTATACGTCTACAAGCCAATGCTTGCATTATTTGCAGGCCCAGCATACGTCGATCCGAGTGCTGCAACTTCGCCCAACGATGGATTATCCAGCCACCTCACCAACACTTGCTTGCAGACCGGCGAAAGAGAGGGAAGCGTGCATGCATTCTGGTCGCTGCCGGATTCACTTCCCGACCTCGCTGTCCAAGACTGGCGACAAGATGTCTTCGACCAAATATGTGCTGTCACAGGCGAGGTCTTCGAGGCTGCTGCGAGAAGTATGAGTATCCATTTCCAGCCGCTGCCCAATGCATTCGAGATCTTTGGAGTGGACTTCCTTGTGGACGACAAAGGCACCGCGTGGCTCCTCGAAATCAATGCTTTTCCAGACTTTGCTCAGACTGGGAACGAGCTTCAGAACCTTGTACAAGATCTGTTCCGAAGTGTTGTCGAGGAATCTGTGAAGCCGTTCTTTGCTGTGGCGAATGATCAAGAAGCGCACAAAAAGAAATCGTTGCGAAAAGTCCTCGACATCGACTTGGGTCGGAGGTGAGGTGTCCTACGGTGCACTCGAGTGTGCCATTTGAAGCCCAGTACAATGACCACGATGTCATTTCGACTTCTGATCTCCCTTCTTCATCAGGCTCTCGAAACTTTGCCAGCGGATCTCGCATTCTGGAGGACACTTTTGTGCAATGAGATCAAGAGCATCTCGATACTCCTTGAATCGAGGGACGGCAGCCGGATCTCTCGACAACACATCGACTCCCAGAAAATTCTGTCTCGTCGACACAACACCCGCATCCTTCACCATGAATTTCGGCCCAAAATACACGAAGATCCTCCTGAGGTTCAGTAACATATCTCGTGTTCCTTGAAAGTACCACTGCAGGCCGCGACGAAGGGAAGCTCCGTGATCCATTCGCAGGTCGATCACCAGCTCTGTAATCATGGATCCGATGAGGCCGGCAGTGACGCTGTATTGGGGCTTGTAAAGGCCTTGGGTGTGGGAAGCCACCGCTTCAACCAACGAACTGCTGTCCGCGGACCAGAGTGAGGAGTAATGATAGAAGCAGGCGCTACTGTAAACCTTGGGACCAGCTTCGAGCAGTAATCGCTTCGACGACGCCATCCATTCCACCCCGCTGTAGTCGCCCGCAAGGTCCCGATGCTGTGAAAACTTGGGTAATGCGAGGTCGTAGATCATGTCGCGTAGCTCGGTCGGTAGCATCCACAGCAGGGTCGTGAACCTATCTTCTGCCATGGTCGCGATAGGGATGTCAGTGATGGTGTCTGGGCCAAGAAGGCGAGGTCGGGCGGTCAAGTTGCGGAGAGCTCTCACTCGCTTGACGAATCTCAAGGTCGGTGGAAAGTGGGGCGGCTATTGCCTCCCTTTCCTTCACTGAACCAGACTTTCCAAACACGCTTGCCTTGCATGAAAGATCTTACACTCGAAGAGAAGTTGCGGCATCTAAAACTTCTCTCCACTGGCCATGGCAGCCGAAACCATGCCCTTCATATTACATCTCAACCCACCTGGACACCTACGCCTACCTAGTTGACCTACTGAGCATCATTCCAAGTCAGCACGCCTTAAGACTGCATCTTTATTCAAGTCGACTTCCTCAATATGAGCGGCGCGACGGCGGACATGGCCCGCCGCAATACTCGCTTTGACGTATCTCAGCAACCGGTCACCCATGAACCAGACTTGCAGATCCAGAGCGAGAAGACGACAGGACCTATTTCATCTCTCAACCCGACCAGAGCTCGCTTCACCCTGATGAGGACTGCCACACAGCCCAAAGATATCGAGTCGGATGATGACGGCAATAGCAAGGGATCTGAAGGCGGAGCAACACCTGGCGGGACGGAGGTGAAAGTGCCTTCCAACGTTGAGTACAAGTACTCCAACCGTGACAACCGCAAAGGCCGGTAAGACGCTGCACGTGTGCTTCATAACATTTGCGTAGCTGACAGTGGGATCGAAGACACAACCTTGTAGTCCGTTCCGCTACCTCAAAGGACGAGCAGCCTTTCACCACTCCACCTTCGACGTCCAGCTTCCATTACGTCCTGGGTGGCATCTAGCGAATGTTCACTTACTTCCCCGTCTGGGATGTCTCATGGCTCGTGGCGATCACCTTCACACTTGGAAGTATTGTATGGGTCGTCAATGGTTTCTTCGTCTTCCTGCCTTTCTCGCCGAAGGTCGAATTCCCCGGGCAAGTCTTGTACGGCGGCGGCATCACCGCTTTCATCGGCGCAACGATCTTCGAACTTGGCAGTGCCTTTATCATGCTCGAAGCCGTCAACGAGAATCGGACCGTCTGCTTCGGGTGGGCAGTGGAGCGACTGGTCGAAGGAGACGACAGTGAAGCCGGCACCACGACCCAGATTGTGCCTTCGAAGGACACTTGCTCCCATCATCACCAAAACACTTCGAACGTGGTCGGACAGCCAACTTTGACGAGTCGGCTGTCCAACCCGGTCAAGGCGGATTCTACCCCAGAAGGCGACCACTCTTGGGTCTGGTGGCCATCAGCGAACGAACTGAGGACCCACTACCTGTACGACATGGGCTTCCTCGCATGCACCATTCAAAGTATTGGAGCCACGGTGTTTTGGATCAGTGGCTTCACCGCTCTGCCCGGAATCTTCAACAATATGTCCAAACCCCTGGTCGATGGCTTGTACTGGACACCACAAGTCATCGGCGCTACCGGCTTCGTCATCTCGGGTATGATGTTCATGCTCGAAACGCAGAAGCGTTGGTACCTGCCAGCTCTCGGTACGCTGGGCTGGCATGTCGGCTTCTGGAATTTTCTCGGCGGTGTTGGCTTCTTGTTATGCCCATGTTTTGGCTACTCGAGCGCACACTGGGCACAGTATCAGGCTGCTTTGACGTCGTTCTGGGGTGAGATATCATTGCAATTGGCGTGTTGATAAACATGGCTCGCTGACTTGACGCTCTAGGATCTTGTTCTTTCCTGATCGGCAGCGTCCTACAATGGTACGAGAGCTTGGAGAAGCATCCCGTGGAGATTGAGAAGGAGCACCAGACTTGAGAAAGTCGAAAAGTTCAAGCACACGGACATTAGCCGAAGTCGAAGACGAAGACTTCGACACTTGATGAGAGATTGCACTGACGAGGAGACTGTACATGCGGAAGGTGTTGAAAGAGAACTTTGTACGTATGCTTTCCCCCACCTCTTGAGAATGAAGTTGGATCCAACCATATCAGACTGTCAACGCCACTGGACTTCCCTCCTCCTTGAGCCTTACATCCATCTCCAAGGCCATGTCCGCACCTCAAGCCACCATTCTTTTGCGATCTCGCTTGCCCTGAACCACAAGTCCTCCGAGTGCTCTACCAACCAGGAAATGCGCTCCCTAGCCAATGATCCATACCTTTGCCATGGACTCTCAACGCCCTCCTTCAAATGTATGACCGTGCTCAAGAACATCGACAGAAGCACTATCAACACCACCCACGCCACGACCCTGTGTGTCTTTGTGACAGGCTCCTCGTCAAGGAGGTCTTGGCGAGAAGTCGTTCTGATCCTTCGAGGGCTTGGAGCGAATCGTACCCGGGGTTTTGGAGGAGCTGGAACTTCTCGACGGGCTGGACGTGTGGTCGTTGCGCCCCATGTCGGGTATTTGATGTATGGATCCGGGATGTCTCTTTCGGGGAGAGGGTTGAAGGGTGTTGTATGGCGGCTTGATGGACGACAGGGAGGGCGTCGGGAAGTCATGGTCGCTCAATGCCTCTGCCTGATGGATGTCACGGTTCTGTCTTACGATTACCTTGAAATGGTCTTGGGAGGTTCCAAACGTCAGATGCCTTTGTTCTCGAATGATGCATTGTGCCAGTCTGTGGCCGCATTTGGACGGCGGCCAGCCTTCGTTCAAGACTTCAGCAACAAAGAAGAAGCTACGGCAAAGACTAATATTTGGCAGGTTGGCAACTCCAAAGACTTCCGCGATGCGGTAGCGGTAGAACGCCTCAACAGAATTGGCTCATCTATCACAAGACGAGTGTGCTTGAAAAGAAAATTAGAAAAAGAAAAAGGTGAGGAAGCATCATCGTTGCAGGAAGACAGAGATTTTGTTACTTGCATCGCCTGAATGTTTTGCATCATGCGGCAGCCTCCTTCAATTGAGCTCGGCGTTTTGCTGCTCAATGGTTTGTTGGCATTGAAGGCATCTCCTTCTACAAAGCCCACCGTTTTGATTGCTCAGAGAACAAACCATGAACGGAAAGGTATAGTACCATCTTCTCTGCATGTTTGAGAAGAACGTCCTCACAAAAGGACTTCTTAAATTTCTTCCCAGGTCACTCTACAATCCAGAACGCCATTCGAAGTAGCTTCCATGTCAAGCGGACAAGCAACACCCTCCGCCTCGAAGCCGCGACTGAAAGTCGGAATCCTGCGTATCATCGACACTCTACCATCATCCCCAGGGCCTAAAGTGTGCTACTTCGAGCAGCTGCCGCCAGAGCTTCGTGAGAAGATCTATGCTGAAGTTTTCAGGGGCTTTCCAACCAATCTCCTGCTCCAAAAGAAGCCCCAGAAGCGCAAGAGACGCAACACCATCCAATGCAAAGAGCTTAAGGGCCATGGCCGCAAAGACGATATTGATTGGGAATTTTCTTTGCCAACAAGAAATGCTACACCGTAGCCGTGGCCTGTCTCTACAGCAGAATGACAGTCATCTTCGACAAACCCTTTGGGCTCAACTACGCCTTCCTCCGGCAGGTCTCAAAGCCGACACTGCGATGTATCAAACGCATAACCATCCAGCACATGACCACCATTCGTCATCGAGGCGGTGGGAATAGCACCCAGATCACGAAGAATGAGAAGTCAGAGGCAACTATGTGGACCAAGATAGCCAGCTTATTACCAAACCTCGACACGCTCAATATCAAACTCACCGTCAACGAATACGAGGACTTCATCGTACCGTCTTTCGACGACGAACTTCACAGGGAGGACCCTACGACGTTCTACTCCGTCGAGCAGATGAATGGCATCCACTGGCTCCAACCCCTCAAGGCCTTCTGCACTCTGAAAGATAAGCTCAAGCGGGTCCGTGTCGATATCTGGGACTGGCCCTCCAGTCGTCACTGTTCAGGCCGCTACGGCTGTTTCATCGGATACAAGTACTACAAAGTGGTTCATGCGCTTCCGTGGCAAAGCCACAATGACGCGGAAGAAGAAGTCGCTGGCAAGTGGTGTTGTTTCTTGAAAGCACTCCATGGGTCGATGGGACGGGCCATCCGCGACATCATCCTGGGCAAAGATGATCCGTGGGCGGAGCATTTGGGCATTCTGACGAAGTATGAGATGTTTCGCACTGATCAGCACCGAAGTACAGGGCTATTTAGGACTGAGCGGGCGGAGCGGAGGGCGGTGCATTGTGAGCTATACGATGGCTGTCGCAAGAAACGTCCTTGTGAGCATGGGTATTGAAAGAGACGTCGTGCAACTTCAATTGTTGTGGGATCTTGAGAGTCTTTGGTGTGGAACGATGCGTGGTGCAAGTGTGGCCGCATTTGGACGGCTGGCAGCCTTTGTTCAACAGTTCGTAAGGTTGTTGCAACGAAGAACCTATGTCTAGTAAATACAACAGGCACTGATGTTTCGCAGGTTGGCAAGCCATTTTGCATACCGCAATTGACGACTCCGGATAGTCATTCCGCCTCTAGTACTGGTTTGCTCGATCTTGAGGTCAATCTGGCAATTTGTCACTCATTCTGTGAATCAATCACTCCAGGGACTGTGATTGACATGGCAGAGTATCACTGTATCAATTAGTCGAAAGGCTGTGGGCTATCCGACAACCAAGTGGACGCCTGTGCGTCGACTCCTTTTCCAGCAACCTTTTCACTGCAGGCACCTTGCGAACAAGACCAAGAAAAGCCACCTGAGGACTTTTGGTGTGTCATAACGATACTCTTGACGGGGCTCATCAGCATCTGAGAACATATTTCGATGTCCAACCCGCCCTGGTCAAGAAAGACGACGGAAGCAGGACTGCGTTCCATACAGAAAAGTCTCCGCTCCCAAGTCAAGGGTGATCCTAGGAGTCCGTAAGTCAAGCCCAAGACATGGCAGTAGGGCTAGCTTCAGGGTACATACTTTCGTGCCGCCGGTTGTGGAGGTCTTCTCATGAACTCATCTTCAATATTTCCACAGTCGGATCATGATGTTTACCCGCTCTCGACTGCCGGCAGTCTTTGTCTTTGTTTCTGTTCTACTGCAATCTCGACTGGCATGGCAAGCTGAAACCAACTCATACATCCCGGCCACTCCATCAGAGACGACTTCTGAAGTCGACTTCACGTTCAAAGGTCAAAGGCTGGACGGCGTTCATGTTTACCCATTCAACCGGACTACGTTCCAGTTCTGGCAATTCGATGCACTTCCATACGATTCTTCCCCGACAAACCCCTCGGCTATCAATGTTGCTTTCATTGCTGGGACCAATGAAGCATTCCCGCTAGGATCACAAGACAATACGTCGATTCTCTCTGTCGAACTGAGTGGCCGCTTCCAGAATGGCACCGTCTTCTACTCCACCGCAGAGCCCGAGGAAGCTCTCGTTGTGACAAAGGGTGAGAAGTATGCGAGCGCCTGCTGGGGAAGTCACTTGGGCTCTTGGGTGGACAATGGAAGTTCTTACAAGGACTATACGATTCGCTTCAAGAGCGCGAAGGGAGATGTACATGGAGAGGCGAAGCTGCAATCGGTGAGTCACTGAAGGCATCCCCTGATTTGATCGCTATTGACAGAGCGAGAAAGCTTGCACCGCCGCATCTCCCCTGCAATGAAGCATCCGCGGGTTCGACTCTCCCGCACGTGGGATATGCCAATCCTGTTCCTAGTGGAAAGGTGCTCGTGGATTTCGACATCAATGGTACGCCCTTCAAATGGGAAGGCATCGGTAACTTTGATACCAACTGGGGCGACCGACCTTTCTTCAGGAGCATCAAACATCGGTTCTGGGGACACGGTCAGATTGGTCCGTATTCCGTTGCATGGCTCAACATCACCTCACCTAGTGGTAGGGAATCTACTACCGGATACATCGCCAAAGACGGGAGAATATTGTCTTCGTCATGCACGCCCGGCGCGGTGACCGTTGAGACCGCGCATCCGAATTCGAAGGCCGGTGTTTTGGTTCGTTTCGCCAATTTCGGAGGCAGGAGCTTCTCTATCAATGCCACCAACTCGTTGCAGGCGCCGGTTTTATTTGAGCCCATCGCGTCCAAGATGCAACTCGTCTTCGATGACAATGCCGAGAGACATTTTGGTGTTGGTATGCACCAAGAATATTGATGGACTGTCTGTTTGAGATCTATCTCATGCTCACTTCCTCTAGTCTATGCTCAATACCATACTGAGCAGGCGGACTCCCGCTGCCTCTTTCTCACATCCCAAAGACCATGTGTCGATATAGGCTAAGTATTCTTTGGTGCACCTGCTTCTGATACCAATCTAATCCGGATGCTGTTTCAGGTATACGCCATCCGCCCTTCAGTCGTGGGAATGAGGAGTGTCTTCTGATGTCAAGATCCGCTCCTTTGCACTTTCAACGACCTTCTTGATTACCTGACTGTACTCAATGCCGTTTCGCTCCGCCGCAAGGGGCAGGTCTGACCATCCTGGTCGGAGGCCTGCGATCGCATTGACCTATAGAATGTCAGCAGTGTCGACTGGGATAGTCCAAGAGGTGCTTACTTCAAGAACATGTGGCTCCGCTGTGGTACCCGACCCCTTCGATCGAAGGTCAATTCTTCCACCATCTCTACAGCCCAGCGCTGACCAGGCTTGCAGTGCAACTCTCTCGGTTTTCGCGACTTCAGCGTCCTTGTCACTGAAGACTGCACGCTCGGCCCAGTCTTTGCCTTCCTTTCCGTCGGTCTTTGCATACCAGGTGCAGAATGGCGGGCAATCCGGAGGCCACAGCATCTCTGTGACGCCCAAAACCTCACTCTTGTTTCCCGTGCCGGCAATCGATACTGAGAATTCACGACCATCCAGGAAGCACTCCACCAGGATGTCGCTTTTGGGGAACTGAGTTCTGAGCTTCTGAACTGCACGATTGGCGTTGTCGCCTGTCGTTGCCCTCGAAGTATCGTAGAGACCTTTCGAAGTTCCCTCCGCATTGAGTTTCACAAAGACGTCCAACTGCTCTTCATCGTTGAGCTTGAGCATTGCCTTCCACTCTGCAGTGGTCAGGCCGTCGAATGACTCGCCGCCCTTGATCAGCATCGAGGGCGATGTTGCGACCTCAGCTTCTCTCAGAAGGACTTTGGTCAGCGCTTTGTCGTGCATCACAGCCATCGTCCTCGCGTCCGAGAAGACACAAGGGATATCAAAAGCTTCCAGTAAGCTGGGAACTTGAGCGACTCTGGCGGATCCACGTACGCCCTCGGTAACGTTGAAGACAAGGTTCCATTCTGCATGCATCTCCTCTGCCAGAGCTTTGACAAGATGAGTGATATTGCCCACGCGAATAGGTTTGTGTCCAAGTGAGATGAGTGCTTCTACGATGGCGACGATGGTCTCATCCTCAGCGAACTCAGCGAAAGTTTCGGGGAGCACACGAGGGTCGTTCGGGTCGTAGTCGGACTTCAGGTCGTAGGTGAGGGCTATCGTGAGGCCGCTGAAACCCGCCATTTCTTGTTTCAATGTGGTGGGAGTCGCTAAATAGGTCAGTCGATGTTTCGTCGAGCGGCTTTGCAATGAAGTCGGTTCGTGTTAGTTGGGTCAAGAACACGAAGAGCGTCACCTCCAACGTCAGGGCAGACCTTCAAAAGGAAGGAGCCTCAAAGCACATGTAGAAAGTATAAAGTGAAGTGGGCAGTGACGCAAGAATCTAGCCACTGGTGTTCATGTGCGACCTAATACTTGTGGTTGCACAGTTGAGAACTACCGTGAATAGTAATTGGCTCAACGCACGTGCTCCGTGACCGCAATTGAACGATGATGGGTTTTGCTCAAGACTTGATAAGCAAAAAGAAAGCAAAGTCTAGCACATACGGCCACAGGCAGTTGATAATTGGGCATCCCGTCCGCTCTGCCATACACAAGCAACTGACCGCCTGATTAGTACTATAGTGGGTGACCATATGGGAATACCGGGTGCTGTATGTTTTGGATTTCTTTTTTGCACTTCGCCAATCTATTTCGGCCGAAAGCGATGACCATACCAAAGCAAGTCCATGTTTTTGCTCCACATGTGGGAGCTCGACCTGCATACGTCATTATCCGAGCTTGGACCACGAAGCTTGATGAAGTGAATGTCGAGCTTCCTCATCCTTCGACTTGTAGTCGCCAACATTTTTCATCTCCTTGTCATCTTCAGTCGGTTCCTAGAGGGGAAAGACTTCATCGCGATCTCCATGCTCTGAGTACAGAATGTCCCATTTCCGCTTCCTCGATCTTCCCCGCGAACTCAGAGACATCATCTACGACCTTCTCATCCTCCCCAGTAAACAGATCTCTCCGGGAGTCGACGACTTCGACACTCAAGTAACGACCACCCATGTACCCATTCCGGCCCTGCTACAAGCAAACAAGCAGATAAACTCCGAATACTCAGACCAACTCCCAAACTCTCGCACTCTCTACGTTGCAGGCGGGCATTGCGATTACTGGACCGGCTATCCCGACATCAGCGGTGCTCTCGCCCGTTCCATCACCAAATGCTACGTCTACATCCACATTCAATGCTACTGTCAAAACGCGAACGGCGGCACACGAGACGAGCGGGAGTATTTAGGTGACACCTGCGACGGTACAGACTTCCTGCACAACTACCGGCCAGCTCTACAAGAATTCTTGAGCCAATTGCCAAACCTCCGGACGGCGCACTTGAGACTGGGGCTCTGGGGACCGCCACAACTCCCTGATGAGGACGAGGAGAGGAGGTTTTCGTCTCTTGCTGCGCCACCGGCCTTGAGGCATTTGGATGGATTTGCGGAGGCCTTGGGGATGCTTGTGGCGCTGCCGTTGGAGGTGCAGGATTTGGAGGTTGTGAAGTGCGTGAGTGAGGGGGAGTATGATGGGTATCGGAAGGGAGAGAAGATGGGGTTGCCGATCTATGCGACTTGGACGAGGGAAGGTGGGTGGAGGAAAGGGAATGTTTTGGTGGGCGACGAATGAAGAGCGATGAGCGCATGTCGTCTGTCGTTCGGACGCCTCTGGAGTGATAGTCTCGACTCCTCGTGGAGATGCCTGTGGACGAATGTCACAGTGTCTCATCTTCCGGCTTGTGGCGTGCGGCAAGTCAGTCCTCGAAGTCAATCGACTGTGACCCTGAAGTGGATCAGGCAAGACTCATTCCCTTTGCTCCCACTAGGCAACAGGCCAGGTCAATGGAAGAGTGGTGACATGGTGATTCATTGATCTCACCGCAAAGAACACCTGTCATCAATTTCCAGGCATCTGAATACTTGTTGAGGACACGTTGCGAACTGCAAGCGGATGTTGCGCCAGATCAACGGCTAAGCACAGGCAGTATCTTGCTGCCTTCGTTTGTTGTGCCAATGCTATTCGCCCGTGGTCTTTCGCTATCTCGAAAGCCCGTGTTGTCGATATCCCTGGTATACGGCTTTCGTCCAAAGGTTTCCGAAGAGTGACTGCAATCGTTGCGAGGCTTTGGTATCCTGAAAGATTTTTGAAGGTTGTTGACCGGGAGAGATTATAACACGAGTATAAGATTTTTGAAGAGGTCATAAGACATACCTTTGACTTATCTCGTTCTCGCAGTGCCTTGTTGTATCTGAAATCGGCTATGTCATCGTGGACAGTAAGCCATGATAGCACTGACGAACGGGACAATCAAGCCAATTCATAGACCTGAGGAGAGCACCAATCCCATGGATTGAATATCTCATAGCGGTCTGCCGACAAAGAGTTGGTCCTCTAGGCCCTGTCAGTTCGGCTTGCCGGCTCACGAAGGTCTGAATCCATAGGCTTCTTCGGCCGCCGACCAGGGCCATAGGTAGGAGCATCTACGTCGACTTGGAAGTGAGCGGAAGGGCTGACATCGGTATGGCAGATGTCTGTAAGGGTCAAAGAACCGGTGGTGGCTAAAGTATAACGAAATCAGGTGGCTGCATAACCGTTAGGGATATTAGTCCAAATTTGGCCGTGTAATCAAACCTTTTTCCCAGCCTTCTGTGTATATATACTGCTACGTAGTACGTTATTAACTTCGTTAATAACTTACTACTTCCTTATATTATCTACTACTCTTTAACTAGTATATTACTACTACTATAGCTTATACTATTCCTTCTAATATCGCTAAGAAGCGTAAAGCTTTCTTCCACCTCTTGTAGCTACTAGAGTTTAATTCGGAGGCCGACTTCGAAAGGTACTAGTTATAGGTTAAAAATATATATAAGTATATAGTAAGTCGTTAAGAAGGTTATTAAAGAAGCGCTAGACTAACTAGTAAGTAGTATACTAGTACTAGGTATAAGAAAGACTTTACTTATCGTACTAGTTTTATATATAGGTACTATCGTAATATAGCCTATCGTAACTATAAGAAGGCTAGTAGTAGTAGTAAGCGGCTACGCTTCTTTAATAACTAGGACTATAAGGCGTCTATAGTAGTAATCTAGTAGTATAAGAGCGCCTATAATAAGGTTACTATTAAAGTAAGGGTCGAGAGAACTAGGAACTAGAGTAATTATACTTACTCGCTATTATAGATAGATAGAAGGGTACCCTATAATAGCCTAAAGGGTATTATTAAGGAAATACTAGAGGCTAATCTATTAGTAGAAGAGGTTCTATATTAGATCTAGTTAAAGGCCTATAAGTACTATAAGAAGCTAGCCGCTATTAGTATAGACGCTATAGACTATAATACTATTAGAAACTATAATAGACTAGCTATAGATATAGCTAGAAACGACCTTAAGGTAGTATCTAACCTAAAAGGTAATCTAAAGGGCTAACTAGTATAGTTTTTATAGTATTTTAACGTAGATCTCGGCGGTAATAAGACCTTAGTAGCGTATATAGCGGTACCTATCGATAACGTCGTTAAGAGAGGTATTATATTTATAGAAAGGTAGTAGATTAATATATTATAAAGTAGTAATATAGGGGATATAAGTTACGTAGAATCGCGATATTATCGCGATAACCTTACCTCCTTTAGGAGCTTCCTATTAAATAATAGGTATAAACTAACTAAATTATAGCTATTTCTAATAGATACTATCTATAAGACGATAGAGCTAGCCTAGAGCTTATTTACGATTATAGTTCGTAACAGATTTAGTACCTAGATCCTCTTAGGCTACTTCCTTTTAGAGTCTTAGAAGGTAGTATTAATTAAAGCCGCCTTTCTTAGACTTCGATAATAGGCTCCTTAATAGCGCCCTTAGTATAGTATTACGGATAATTCTTCCTCTAAGTAACTAGCCGTTAGAAGAGCGTTTTAGAAGATTAGTATCTAGTAGCTACTTTATTAAAGGTACGTTATAGAGGTATTTAGGAAGTACTTCCCTTATAAGTACTACCCTATTATATTACGCTACCTTAGTAATACCCTTTAGTACGCTAAGATAAAGGAAGAGTATAAGAACTACCTATAGAAGGCGATTAACGCTCTAAAGGGTATAGGTAGGTTTAATAAGGCGACTTATTTAGAGAAGTACTAGCCTATAGAGGATAGTTATATATAGGCAAATTAGGTACGTTTAAAGGTCGGTTATAATACGAGATAGATTCCTTATAGCTTAATTTAAGTCTAATATTCTATATAGATACTACTTCTTCTTTAAGCTCGTATAACCTTACCCCTCGAAGGCCTTTATAATACGTATAAGGTCTATATAAGTAAGTAAGAGATTATCTACTATAGCCTACTTAGTACTACGCTCTATACGCTCTAGGTTAACTTCTAGTAATATTAGAAGGCGTAGAAGAAAGCCGATAAGTAGATAAATAAAGGTATATACTACTAGACCCCCTTCGGCCTTCTAGCGTTTAATAAGCTACTAATTACCGCCTAATTTATAATAAAGAAGGAATAGAAGAAGGCTAAAGAGGAGTAGAAGCTATATATACTATTATAGATCTATTTCGAGCCGTTATATAATAAGTAGGTACTAGCCTAGTACTTCTACTTATTTTAGTACTAATACTACCTACCTTACTATTACTCTTAGAGGATCTACTTCTTCTTTAACGTCTATATTACTAATAAGTAAGTAGCTGTCTTTATCGCTTAGTATATAGGTATAAATAGTACTATTATATACCCTAACTAGGCTCGGTAGTAGTTAATATTAGAGTAGCTTAAGGTAGGCTACAAGGCGGTAGTAGACTCTTTAATAAGTAACGACCCTTTATAAAGGAACCTCCGTAATTACTCGTAAGTAGTTATCGAAGAATAGAATAAGATATAGTTTAGATTTAGAGATACTAAGGGGCTTATACCTATAGAGCGAAATTAAGCTATTACCTAGCTCTAACGATAGATAAGCGACGCTATCTACGTAATATTAAACCTTATAGTTATAGACTAGATTAACGACGGCCGGCCTACCGCTAAGTTAACTCTAGTAGCTTAGAATCGCTTTATTAACTAATCTATTAAGCCTCTACCTTTTAAGAAGCTAGCTTCTTTAATAATAACGTCTATACCTCTACTAGTACCTCCTATACCTACTTTAATACCTCTAGTATTATATAAAGCTACTATACTCGTAGAAGCGACTATCTACGAGGAAGTAGCTACCCTAGTAGTAGCGGCGGCGGTAGAGAGGGTAGTAGTACTAGCGATAGTAAGTATAGAGGTATTAATTCGATAGTATAATAATATAGCGTAGAGTAGTAATAATAAGAGCCTATTAAAGAAGCGTAGAAGGTAAGTTAAAGAAAGGCGGTAATAGCGGTAGTAACGAGAGGGTTATAAAGAAAGGCGGTAATAAAGTCTATATATATAATAGTAGGAAGCCTAAGATAGTTTTATATACATAGCGTACGTAATTTTATCGAGATCGTCCCTATAAAGATTATACTATAGGGATAGAGTTCTTTAACCCTTATAGATATCTAGTATAGCTCGTAAGATAAGGTTATTCTACCGTTTTAGTAGCCTAACCCTTATCTAAACCCTAGTTTCCTTATTACCTATAAACGTTAGTAGCTCTACTACGCTATCTATATCGAGCGGGTTATCCGAACAGTTTACTTACCTAAAAACTCTTTACCCTCCTTCTTAGAGACCTTAGAGTTTTCTTCTAAGGTTACCCTCTTTAGTTTAGTCTATTAAGAAGGTTACTACTATAGAGGCTATTATAACTTTATCTTATTAATCTAGTAATAGCCTATTCTTATTATAACGGCTACTACTATAGGTAGGGTATTATATATATATAGCTCTCTAGATCTATTATTATAATCCTTCTACTACTCGTAGGTAATACTAGTACCGCCGCTATAGTAGTAGTAGTAGTAGTAATATAGACTACCTCTAGTAACGCCGAGTATCTAGTCGATCTAGTCCTTAGGGTAGTCTTTCTAGTAGTTATCGCTATTACCGCTCGCTTTACTACCTCTACTACCTCCGCTATTATCGCCCTTTATATTACGGATCGTAGCGCCTAGGATTAGGTCTACGTAGATCTAAGTACGACTACGTATACGTAATTACGGTTACGTAATCTAGCCTAACTTCCTTTCGTCTTGTCTTAAGCTTCTTCCTTCCTTACGCCTCGTTAGCCTAGTTACGAGTATCTATTAGATTTATTTACTTAACCCTCGTTTCTTAATAGTATAAGGTATCTATCTTCTTAAAGACCTTTAGCCTATAAGCTATAGGTACCTTAAAGCCTACCGTCGCGCTAGTAGTACTATAGTAGCGTTTAACCTACTTAGCTTAAAACTATTAATCCTTCGTAGCCTACTACTATACGCCCTTATATTAACCGATATCGACGAACGAATTATATATTAGGACGAAATGCCTACTAATCCTCTAGCGCTTATAGCGCCGCCGCTAGGCTAGTAAGATAGCTAACGAGTAGTCGCCGTTTAGTATACCTTAGAAAGATTTATCTATACCTCTAGATTAATAGTAGGAACCCTAGTCCGAACAATATCTATCGCCGTTTTAGATTAGTAACCTCTAGTAGAACCTACTAAGTTTAGAGGACCGCCGTATAAGTACGATTTTCGTAAATCTAATACTAGATACCCCCGAGCTACTTACCGTAGTATTTAATTATACTAATAGTAATAGAGCCTACTATAGAGTCTACTAATACCTATAAGCGTACGAGAACTAACTCGCTAACCTTAAGACCTAGCGCCGAGCCGCCGAGGAGTAGAATATAGTAGTAAATAAGGAAGTCTTAGACCTACGTTAAGAACTTATAGATTAACTATAATAAACCGCTACCTCTATCTAAGTAGTTAACGATCGAGCTACCTACGTAAATTAATAACTCGTATAAGCCTAAGAAGAAGTTCGTCGTTATAACAACGATATTCGACGCCTACGTAATAAAGTATCTACTCTCTAAGCTCGTCCTCCGCTACCTCCTACGTTCGTATTCCCCGCTCTACTATCGACGATATCTATACCTATAGGCGTAGCTACTAGTAGTAGCTACTACTATAAGAGCGAGAAGCTTCTAGATCTAGAGATATATAATAGCGATAGTAAAGAGAAGCTAAAGATATAGAAGGTCGCGATAGCTATTAAGTTATTAGTTAACGTAGATAGATACCCTAACGTATATAACTAACTTTCGTATATATATATACGTCTTAGTAGTAAGGCCCGCGAGGTAATTATCCTATACGTTACTATTAGGGGTACTTAAGTAGTGTTTAATTTCGCTAGCTTAGAAGCTATAATAGACGTCCTTACTAGTATATTTAGCGAAGTATTCGAAGAATAGGTCGCTATAGATAAGCTTAATAAGCTAAAGTAAGAGGGTAAGGAGTTTCCCTACTACTAATCTAAGTTCGTACGGCTTAATAAGATTGTTAGCCTAAAAGACCTCTCGTTATTTACTAAGTTCCGTAAGGGATTAAGTAAAGAGTTAAAGGATACGTTAGTAGGTTAGTAGGACGCCTAAAGTATTCCTTTTAAAGAACTATATAAGCGTCTTAAGAGGGTCGACTATAATATTCGTAACCGCCGTAAGGAAGCGTTATAAGTAGCGAAGACTACTAGTAGTACTAATCGTAGTATATAGGGCTAGATATATAAGCCCTTATCGAATAATACTAGCGGCGCTAGCCTAGTACGAGTAGGCTCTATACTAAACCTAACGACGTCGAACCCCTAGCGCCTAGCTATAACGACGACGACTGTAGCGCCTACCTCCGTACTAGCGTCGCTTACTACCTCTTAGGGAGATAATACTATAGACCTTTCCGCTATAAGGCGCGGCCCGCTTACCTAATAGGAGTGTAAGGACCGTATTAAGAATAACCGCTATATATTCTATAACTAAGCTAGCTACTAGAAGAGTAACTACCCGGTTATCGCTAGTAAGGAGGCTCGTAAGTAACAAGCCTCTTAGATCTACGAAATAGCTACTAGCGAGCCCGCCGCTACCTAACTTAATACTACTACTACCTCGGAAAACGCCTAGGCTCTAAGTAAAGTCGCTCTTAGAGTTACTATATCGATAGTTATATAGATCCTTAGTATTATTACGAAAAGCTATAGAAACTAACACCTAGTCTAGCTAAAGAAATCCTTAAAATTAGCTCGTCTTCGTTCGACTAAGTAGCGTTACTTCTAGATAAAGATTATCTTATCTTACCCTATATACTAAGAGCCTTAGCTTTAGAATTATCGATAGATATTGTATCGTATTATATACTAGACTATAGATATACTAGACACGCTTTTATAGATATTAACTTTACGCGAAATTATAACCTAACTATTATAGAACTACTAATACCCCGACGACTTAAAGCCTTTAATAGTAGCGCTATTAATAACGTTACTTACGTTACGTAAGTACTTATAGATATTTAGGGCTACCGAGAAGCTATTTACTTCTATCTAATAAGACTAGGCTATTACCTAGTTATTCTCGGACTTCCTTAGCTAAAGTAGTACTTACCTAGGACGCTATAGAAGTAAGGAGTCGTCCTCTTCGATTCCGACTATTATCGCCTTACTTATAACTATTACTACGTACAGATCCGAGCTACTAGTATTCTACTACTAATATAGTAATCGTAGATACTAACGCCGATACTAATAGAGCCGTAGATATAGCCTATAATACTACCGTAGCTTTTAGACTTAGAGCGATTAATAAGAAGCTACTAGAGGGTACGCGAGAGATTATACTTACTAATACGTAGCCCTTAGACGTAGACGTAGGCTCTAAGCCTATTTATTATAGACGTAGACGACGAAGCGACGCTATTGCTATAGCCGCTACTACCGAAGAGACCTATCGCTCTAGCTACTATAAAAGCTACTAATACTCTAAATATTTACGCTATTTCTACTACCGCCTTTAATTAACTAACCCTATAGAAGAGTGCTAGGATCTTCTTAGCCTCGCTCCGAGACGTTAAATAGGCTATTACTACCTAAAAGAAAAAGGCCGATCCGAAAGATTACCTACCTACTAAATAGTACTAGTACCTTAATATATTTTCTAAAGACAATACTTCTAAACTACTACTATACTATACTAGTAACTATAAGATTAAGCTCGAGGACGGTAAGAAGCTATTATACGGGCCGCTATATTTAATATTATAGTAGGAACTTAAAGTCCTTCGCGACTATCTAAGAGAGAACCTTAAGAAGGGGTTTATCTATAGCTCCTCGTTACTAGCGTTATCGCCTATACTATTCGTTAATAAGCCTAGCGGAGGGTTATACTTCTACGTTAACTACCGTCGCTTTAACGATATTACCGTTAAGAATAGGTATCTAATACCCCTAATCTAAGAGACGCTTAGCCGCCTTAGTAAAGTAAAGGTATATACTAAACTAGATATTATTAGTACCTTTAACCGTATCCGTATCGCGGAAGGTTATAAGTAGAAGACTACTTTTAAGACTCGCTATAGACTATACGAGTATCTTATTATACCCTTTAGGCTTATAAATACGCCCTCCTCGTTTTAGAACTATATTAACGACGTACTCGGCCCCTACCTAGACTCCTTCTATACTACCTACCTCGATAATATTCTTATCTACTCCGAGGATCCTTAGTAATATAATAAATACGTACGCCTTATACTTAAGGTACTACGTAAAGCTAGTTTATAGTATAATATTACTAAATTAGAGTTTAAGGTTACTAAAACCAAATACCTAGGTTTAATTATTACTACTAAAGGTATTCGTATAGACTCCGAGAAAGTAGACGCTATTAAGAACTAGCTAATACTATAGAACGTTAAAGATATATAGTCCTTCCTTAGCTTTACTAGCTTCTATCGTCGATTTATTTAGGCCTACTCGCGTATTACAAAACTACTAACTAACGCGACTTATAAAGTACCCTCTAGTTTCTACTAGACCGATTCCTACTAACGAGCGTTTAACTATATAAAGGCTACCTTCTCGGAAGAGCCGACGCTAGCTATATACGACCCTAACCTACTAATTATAGTAGAAACTAACGCTTCTAACTATATTACCGCTAGCGTATTATTATAGCTTTATAACGAAGATACCTAGAAGCCTATTACCTACTTCTCGACGAAGATAAGCCTAGCTAAATATAACTACGAAATCTACGATAAGGAGCTCCTTACTATTATTAACGCTTTCGAGTAGTAGCGCCTAGAGCTTAAAGGGTACCCGTAGACCGTTAAAGTTCTTACCGACTACCGTAACCTTAAGTACTATATAACTACGAAGTAGCTTAGCCGCTAATAAGTACGCTAGAGCGAGTTCCTTAGTAGGTTTAATTTCTAGATTACGTATAGGCTAGGCGCGTAAGGTACGAAGCTTAATAGTCTTACTCGCTACTCTATAGATCTCCTTTCGTCTATCGATAACCCGCGGTACCTAGCTTAGTAATAGACTATCCTTAAGCCTTATAATATTAACTTTTCGTTACGACTCGCTACTACTAAAGCGCCTACTAATAACGATAGTATACCGCCTCTCGACCTTTACGACCTATTCGACGGTATCCTTACGGCTAGCCCTAGCGACTCGCTCGTCGCGGAAATAAAGTAGTACTTAACTTATAGTATAGTACCTATACGGAGTAGTACTACCTACGCTATATTACCCTCTAAATACGAGATAAGAGGCGGAGACCTCCTATACTATAGGGACTGTTTATACGTGCCTAATACTAATACCCTACGTATAAAAGTTATTTATATATACTACGCTAACTACGCTACTAGATACCCTAGAAGAAACTACTTATTTAAGCTAGTATTACGTCTCTACTACTAGCTATTACTACGCGAAGATATCGCTCGCTATACTACGAACTACTTTACCTATATACGTACTATAGTAGGCTAATAGGCTAAATATAGATTACTACGCCCTCTACTAGTACTAACGACTCGTTAGTAGTATATTACTCTCGACTTTGTTACTAGACTACCGCTAACTATCGACGATAGTAGACCTAGCCTATATAACGCTATCCTTATTATAGTAGATAGGCTTACTTAGATAAAATATCTAGTCCCTCTACTCTACGAAGGTAACTAAGCTAACGCCGAGTATATTACTCGTCTCTTCTACGAATATATCTAGAGATTATACGGGGTGCTAGAATTAATAACTTTAGATCGTAGACCTTAGTTTATATCTGCTTTCTAGAGAGCCTTCTATCGGCTAATAGGTATAGATCTATAGCTTTCGACTACCCGCTACCCTAAGACTAATAGTTAAACCGAACGAGCTAACGCTACTATTAAAGCCTACCTCTAAGCCTTCGTTAACTATACTAGTAACGACTAGAACTAGTAGCTACTAGCCGTAGAGTTTACCGCTAATAGTTAATACTCTAATAGTATAGGGATATCTCCTTTCTACGCTAATTACGGCTATTACCCTTATATAGGGGTTAAACTACTAGCTACTACCGCCTCGGACGCTACTAGCGTTACCGCTATAGATACCGCTATACTAGAGTTTATCTAGTATATCTACGACGTCTAATAAGCCGCTTACGACTCGCTCCGTTAGTTATAGTCTATTATAGAAGACTAAGCTAATAAGTACTAACGCCTAGCTCCTACTATAGGAGTAGGCGATAAGGTCTTTTTATTATTAAAAGGAATACTAACTCGCCGTTACGCTAAGTTTAAACTTCGAAACTCTAGCCCCTACGAAGTTACTAAAGTAGTATCGCTATATACCTACTATTTAAACCTACCCGTATCTATAAGGATCTATAACGTCTTCTATATCGCTCTACTTACGCTATTACTATACTACCCTCTAATACCTAGCTAAGATAACGCTCTACTACTACTAGTTAAGATCGACGGCGAGGAAGAGTTTAAAATTAAGTTAATCGTCGACGCCCGTTTCTTTAGAAGTAAGTTTAAGTATAAGGTTAAATACGTCTAGAAAACTATAAACCCGAGCGAGCTAAGTACGGCTAAGCCGCTTAGCTATACTTAACTTACTCGCTCTCCTTACTTAGCTTAGGTCCCTTACTAGACCCTAAGCTACTTAGGCTCGTTTTTTTCCGCGCCTAAGCTACTTAGTATACCTTACGTAAGTATAGAAATTAGTTAGTCTCCTTAGCTCGCTATAGTTATAGTATATAGCTAGAAATACAATATTACGCCGCGGTAATCGTCTATATACTACGCCGTTAACTATACGTTTATACGGAAGTAGTAGATCTATTATAAGTAGGAGGATATAGCTATTACGCGGCGTAAAGGGTTTAACGCCGCGTTATATGTATAGTTAGCGCGGCGTAATATCGATATTCTTAGAGCGATACATATCGTATAGATTGTTTCGTACCGTTAATACTCGTCCGACTCTTAAAGGCTCTAACTTATAGTATTAGCTCGTAGGAGTTATAATTATCGATTAAAACTAGTTAACGATTATTATAATATTATACACTATATACGTTTAATTAGAAGTAACTAACCTAGATAATACGTCCGTATCCCCTTATCCGTCTATCTACACCTAATATATAACGATAGATAATAGCGTTCCTACCTCCTTTATAGTAATCCTTTCCTTTAGCCTACTTATAGTCCTATTATCGAATACCGTCTCGCCCTATACTATCTTCGAACGCCCCGTCTTTACTTACTAAAACCCCTTAAAGTACTATAGATACTACTCTTCTAGATTACTAATTTAGGCCTTTACTTCCCCTTTAATCTCCTCCTATAAGCCGAGCTTCCGGACGTTTAGCTAGATAGATCTATATATATATCTTATTAACGTTATATATATTACGTCGGGTATAGTATACTAACCGCTATTCTTAATATACCCGTTCCGCTATTATTATAGTCGGCGTTAAGGGCTTAACCGGGCCCTCGGCTAATAGCTATACTCCGATAGTAGATACTAGTAATAGGGACTCTAGATCCGGGCTATCGAGTTCTAATAGGTTACTTAGTAACAATCCGTCGAGTTAGCTAGAGTAGCCGCTATCGTTATCGTCTACGGAAGAACCTCGTCTAGTAGGAATCGCCTTAGTTAAATCGGCTATTAGAATAAGAGTTTATATTAGCCTTATACTATCTAATCGTTCGAGGTAGCTTACTATAGGCGGTTATCTCTAATACCGTTAGCGGGGCTTAGTCGACTTCTTAGTCTATACTAAGGAAGTCGTTAAGGGTATCGAGAGTAGTTACCCGCTAGATAGCGGCGTAGTCGATATCGCCTTCTTCCTATTCGTAAATATCCGCGTCTACCTTACTAAAGACTCGCCTCGTTACCTTAGCTAAGATCGTCTATCTCTACTAGGTAGGGTATATATTCTATCTATTTCTCTTTATTACTAAATAGATATTAGCCTTACTTAAGTTAAACTTCTCTTATACGATACCTTTTATAATCGGACGTATAGGGCTACGCTTAAACCTCCGTAACTAGATATATATTATCGTAACGACTAATAGTAGTATAAACTCGTTAATAGTTTACTATCGTAGCCGAGTATAGATTTAGTCGCTAATACCCTTACCTAAATAGAAAGTATAATTAATATAGTCGATAATTAGCGGCGTTAAATATCGAGCTTACTATTACTTCCGTTAGTAGGCCCTACTATATTAGTAGCTATATATACTAGTTTTCTAGGTAGGTATTCGAACGAGGCGCTATTATCTAGCTACTTTACTACCTATTCTTATTATACTAGAGTCTTTTCTCGAAATACGGCCTTAGTAAGTATCCTATCTTTAATCTTATCGTTTACGTTATTCCGATACTAATATATCCTATCTCGAAACTAGGTTTATATATCGTTAGTTCTATACTATAGTAGCGATATTAAATATACTATAACTATATATTTACTATCTAGCTTCTTTAGTATCTATTTAATATTACCTTCGATCTTAGCCTTAGTATTCCAGATATCTTACTATTATCGAACGATTATATTAATAAAGTTAACGTCGTTTTCGAGTAGTACTATTATAGTATTAAAGCTCTATTCGCCTCGGAGAAGAGTAGTATATAACTCTATCTAAACCTCGTCGTAGATATATTACTAGTAGGGCTCTAGACGCTATTTACGTATCTTTTAACTAGTCGCGGTTAATAGTGCTATAGTATCTATAGATAGAACGCTACTTTACGATAAATACTAGTTACGACCGCTAGCCTTATATTTCTTTATTCTTAGGCTATCTCGTTACGAGTGTTACGTATTAGCTAGGCGAGATAACTATCTAGAAGACTAATACTTACGCTTCTATCGACTATAACCTTCGTAGACCTATAATTCGATTAGTCGTACGCTAATAAGCTAGTTACTAATATATATAGACGTTAGTTACTCGGACTATAGAGGCGATACGACTATAGATAAGCTCGTCCTCGGTTTTACCCTCTAACTCGTTATTAATATTAGAGTCTCTTCCGTTATTAACGAATAATTCGTCGTCGATATAGTCGTTAGAGTCGTTAGAGTAGATAATACGGAGTAAGGTATTAGCTATTATATATTATAGACGAGCTACGGCTATTAACGCTTATATAGTAAATAATAGGGTTAGCTAGGAAGGGAATCGAGTAGTAAGTAGAGGACGTAGAAGAGGTAGTATTAGGCGCGAGTAAGAGCTTATTATAGAATAGGATCGCGCGGATATATATTGTTTACCTCTACTTAAATAGGACTAGTATCGAGTTTTAGCGCGAATCCCCGCGTAAACTCGCGTTTACGCGGCCTATATACTATATTAAGCTCGAACTTTATAGCGCGCTATCTATCTTCTCTATTAATACCTATACTAACTTAGTACTAATATTCGTATTATCTATCTAAACGACCCTTTATTATACTAGTAAGTTATATATCGATTTTAAATACTTACTAAGTAATATAACTAAACTAACGTATTACTAGTATTAATATACTAACGCTCGGGTCGTAGATTTGCTTAGTTTAGAGTCTAATAGTAACCCGCCTCCTACTATAATTTAGATAACTACTCCTATTCGACTACGACGAAGCGTTATACTACCGTCCCTCCGTCGCGTTTATATAAGAGGTAGAAAGACTCTATAGCTACGTCCCTACTACGCTATTATTAATAACTCGCCTACGTCGTCTTTAGTTATTAAGGTAGAATAGCCGAACGAAGTTAATATTATAGAATTCCGCGCTTTATAGATATAGGTTACTATACTAGAAGGCGTAATTAATTAGCTTTAGGCGTTTATAGTTCGAAAGGGCTATAACGGTTTCAAATTAGTACTAAAGATAAGCTCGCTATAGTAGATAATAAGCTAATATAGTATACTATTCGATATATAAAAGGTTTCTAGCTTAGCTAGGTGTTTATTTAACTTATCCGCCTATTAATTCTCTTAGTAGTAATCGTCTTAATTCGCTACGTATAACTTAATAACTTAGGGACGTCTAAAAATAAATAGTTTTAAGTAGTTAGAAGGCAAAAGAAGGACTATTAGCCTATAAGGACGTACTAGAGATACGAGCGTTTAGTAGCTCTAACTTATAGTGCCTCTTATAGTTAGTTATACGTTTCGTTAATAGGTACCTTATAGTCTTATAGCTCTAGGCGCCCGTATAACTATTTTAATAAGTCTATCTATACTAACGAAACGAATAACCGACTAGAAGAGGCTCCGGGTTTTAGAGTTACTAGACGCTCGTAGTTATCGCTATATCCTTATAGTCTAATTAGTAGGCGAGAGACTATAGATATATATATCTATTTAAATCCTTCCGTTAAAGAGTTAGCCTCTATATCTTTTTATAACGTTAATAGGGCTACGTTTTATTATATATAACTATATTAAGTATATATTGTTAAAACTAATAGTCTCGCTTTCTACTAGTAAGAGAAGGAGATAGAGAAAGATACTATAGCGACTTTTTACTACTCTTAACCTTATTATAGACAATCTCTTAGAACGATCTTACTATTCGTACTAGTATTAGACTCTATATCTACTTTAGTCTTACTAGCGTAGATAGGTTGAAATCGGAAGAAACTCTATAATCCTTAGTCTTTTTACTCCCTTTCTATACTTATCTAATTCTCCTAGTATATTATTTCTAAGGTAGTCGGAACAATCTATATATCTAAAAGCGTAGTACTATAGATTAAACGCCTATAACTCGTAGAGACTAACGTTTCTAGGGTTAATAAGGCTACTAATATTAATAAGTTCGGTTTCTTATACTATACTAACGAGAAAAGATACGTGTATCTATCTAGACTCGACTATAGATAGTATAGTCTCTTCGATTAGAGTAATTTCTATTAACCCTAAGGGTTTCTTAGGGTTAATATTGTCTAATCGGGGCTTTTACCGTAGGCGGACCGTTTATACTTAGTAATAATATTACGTCCTTCGTAGACGCGCTATATATAATAACCGTAGCTAATACCTTCTCTACTAATACCTATACCCGCCTTCGAGTACGAAGCCTATATCTTACTAGATTTATACTAAGACGGCGAAAAGAACGATAAACGGCTACGATTTTAGATAGTATATAGTAGAGTCTAGCTTAAGAGCGAGGATATAAATATATCTATAGAGGCTAGTATCTATTTCGGCTTAATAAAACAGACTTAGATATAGCTGTCTCTAGGGGCTAGTATAGTAGTAGGATATCCGAAGGGACTACGTCCTAGATTCTCCTATACGATATAAGAGTAGAACTATATACTCCTAAGCTATCCCTTAGTAAGTAAGCTAGTATATGCCCTACTCTTATTATAGCTACTTAAGAAATTCTACTAATCGCATAATTAAGCTATCTATTAGCTTACTCGAGCCCGTTATATATACGGCTAGAGTTAGGGCGGCGTTACTTACTTTACGCGGCGTATACTTACTTTCTCGCGCGCCGTTAAGCCTTTTACGTACCTACCCGCGCGGGGCTTAGTATATACTATGTTTTATTTTGTTTAGGTAAATAGCTTACTAATATAATACCTAATTATATATATTACGCCTATCGCTATTAGATATCTCGACCCTTATTCTATTCGGCGATTATATTACGTATTCGCTACTACTATAATAACGCCGCTATCTTCTAGCGATACTATCTATCTAGTCGTATTCTCCCTTTCCTAGTAGGCGCGTCCGCCGCTCTAATAAGAAAGTAACTAAACTAGTATATCTCGACCGTTTTAATCGTAGGCCTATTACTTCGACTAGAACTAATAGAAGTATAGTCTATTCCTTAGTTATCCTATTAAACTCCGCCGTCGCCTATTATAAGTTCTATATAGAGTAGTAGCTATCTATCTAGTTTTCGGAATCCTCCCTAAAATTAGAACTACGCTACTTAGATAGCTTTCCTTAAGGGTAATAATAATTTATATCCGCGGACGTATCGCGCTATATTCGGATAGACTAATATAGAATTTACCGATATATACGATATTACTAGAGATATATTAGGTAGATACGGCGGCGGAGCGAATATATCGCTTCTATACTATACGTCTTCTTTACTAGCTAACGATCCGCGTATAATAGCCGAGAATAAACTATACGAGAAGTACCTATATCTATTCTTTAGCTATAGCGACTCTACCTAGAAGAGACTAATATAGCTATAGGATAGCTTATTTAGATAGGATTCTACTTAGTTAGCGGATTATCCTAACTACGAGCGTCCTAAGTATAAGACAATTATCTAGGCGTAGTTAGCCTTTATCCGTAGTAAAGAGCGCCGTAAAGAGAATATCCTTATTAAGGAGGAGACTACCCGCTAGATACTACTAACTAGTAGCCGTCCGTCTACTACTAGTAACGGTTTAAGTAATCGCTTCTATACTCTAATATTACGACGACCCTTAACGACGTCGTTAGCTAGTAATACTATCGTTCTACGGTCTATTAGTAGTTTAGGGATAGATATAAACTTTAGAGAGATAACTACGAGTAGCCGTAAGCGTAGTTAGCTAAGTAAGTAGAGCGAAATACTAGCTTAGTCTATAAAGCCTATACTCCTCGATTATAACCTTATTATACTACTACTAGAGTTCGAGGGCGAAATTATTTAGTAGCGATATTCTAGCTAGATTAGTATCTTATAGTTCTTTAACCCTACTAAAAGGATAACGTCTACCGATTTATTTAATACTAAAGCTATCTATATACTAGCCGATTATACTCTATTCTATATTAACTAGACTAGAAACGCTATCCCCGTCTAAAATAGTAGCTATATCCGGGCTATACTAAACGATTTATACCGCCTTCTAGATCTATATATTTAGGATCGAAATATAGCCGCTTTTATAGTATCGAATATAGAATATAATATAATACGTAGACTCTTATACTATATTAGAACCTAGCGGACTAAATTCGAAAGATTTAGAAATTACTTTAACTTTAGAGAAGACGATATATCTATAGAGGATATCCGCGAGTTAACTTAACTTAATATAGACGAGCTAATACTACTTCTAGACGAAGACGAACGACTAGACCTAGTACTATACTAAATTACTTTAGTTAGGCGGACGTTCTCGACTTCTCTAACCCCTCGACGCCCTCTTTAGTAAGATTAATATCCTAGAATACGTATAATAACTACGGTAGGTACCGCGACTATAGATCCTTATATCCTAAACTATAGGAATAGTACTAGTCGAAAAGGGGATAGAGCGGCGTTAGATACGATATAATTAATAGTATCTCCCGCGCTAATAATTAACGGCGTATTAACTACTCTCGCGCGGTTATAGTTAGTTACACCTATATAGTTATAGCTTATAGTATCCGCGGCGTTAAAGCCTACTAATCTAGCGGCGTTAAGGTCCGCGAGAGGCGCGGCGTTAAAGTCTACTAATCTAGCGGTATTAAAGTCTACGAGATACGTAGTATTAAAGGAGGATCGTCCGTTTATACGAGTACTTAGGTAGTTCGAAGTTAAGTCGCTAAGCGAATAGCGATTTAGTAAGGAGTTCGCCTAATATCTCTAATATATTAGTAGTACTATACTAATAATACGAATACTTAAGGAGAAGCCGATATTCGATACTAGCGCTCTACCCTTATCGAAGCTACCTATTAAAGTAGAATAGCTATCTAGGCGCCTAGAGACTAGAGAACCTAGGGTTATAACGAAAGCGCTTTATTAGATAGATCCTAAGTTCTAGCGCGAGAAGGTCTACCCTTTCTTCGGCTTTAACCTAGACGACGATAATCTAGAGTCGGTATATTTTATTATAGGCTAGACTACGATAACGAGTATCCGCCTATACTAAATATATATCGCTACCTAGATACTTAGTATACTAGCTTATAGCTAGCTATTAGTTATTATAGATATAGAACTAGGGTCTAATAAGATCTACGTTATAGTATTAGTAATAAAGATCCTTACTCTAAATAGGGTATAGTATAGCTTTACTTCTAATATACTTCTAGAGGATAAGGTAATTAGAGACGATAGTTACGTAAGACGCTATAATATCGGATTTCTAACGGAATACGAGCTAGTCGTTTACCTAGGTATAACTCTACTTATAGCGTCTAAAATCTATAGTCCGCGTTAATAGATTAAGGATATTTTAAAGTATAGCGAGCCTTAAACCCGTTTTATTATTATCGCGGTTAATAAGAACCTAGAACTATAGATATCTAAGTATATAAAGTTCTAGGTATATTATTAGACTAGTTCGCTACTATAAGAGTACGAGACGCCTAAGATACGAGAATATACTAAGGGCCTTTCGGATAGAGTCGACGAGAATAGTCGAGTTAGGATTCGAGCGATATATAGTATAAATATCTCTATTAATACGGTAGGCTAACTAGTACGGAGGGCTATACTATAGTACGGCGATAATATTATTATTACTTCTAAGGATAGCGCCTATAAGTTTATTACGACAATAGATTATTCGACTAGCGAAGAGGAGCCTAGACTAATCGACGGCGTCTACGGTACCGCTATTATTAACGAATTCTACTTAATTAAGTCTTATAGTTAGGTCTTTACGAAGATACTTAGTACTCTACTAGGATTTCTATCTCTTATTAGTATTAGCTCTACTCTAGCTTTACGGCCTACCTACGTCTTCCCTATTATATTAGCTACTACGATACGGTATTATAATATCTAAGATAAGATAGACCCGACTATCTCGTATCCTATATATAAAGTAGCTATACTAAATCGCTACTCTAATAATACCGATAATTAGAAGATAGTCTCGCTAAAACCCTAGGTAGTTAGCTAGACGAGGGATATAGTAGTAAATACTATATAGGGTATAATTGCCTAGCCTACGTAAGTTATCGTCGCTAAGCTTAAAGAAGCGGACAAATAGACTAATAGTAGGAGACTACCTACGCTTAACGTCTTTATAAGTATAACTAAGTAGCGAGAGGTATACACTCGATAGCTATAGTAATCGTTTATCTATATTAACCGGTAAGATATATAGGATCTAAATATACTAAATAAACCCTAAACCTATCTCGATTTCCCGACGAACTCCTACTTTAACCTCTATATAAAGTAGCTATAGGATATCGCTAATACTCTTCGAGAGACCTTTAATAGCGATTAGCGTTTATACGACTTTAGCGCCTTCTCGGCTACCGTAGAGAAATAGAATATTATCTAACTATAGCTAGAGTTAGCGACGTAGGCGCGCGAAGACGACAAATTAGCGAAGGAGCTTAGAGACTACGGTAAGAAGGACTAGTAGAAGATCTAGAAGAAGATTAAGGCCCGTAAGACTTACCTAACTAAGCGCGCGAAGTTTAAGACTAGCGATATTACTAAAGAGGCTATTAGCGATAATCCTAGCTAGTCGGGCCTACTAGATAAGGTTACGCTATACCTCTATATAATAACTAGTAGTAAGACTATTTAGCGGATTATACGCGCTATCCGCGAGTAGGATATTAGTAGAGGTCGAAAGCGTAAGATTATAATTATAGTATATACGCTATTTAACTTCTAGCTAATTAAACTTATAATTAAATATATAGTTAATAATCGAGTCGAGCTAGAGATATTATCGGATACGAGTTATTTTATAGTAATAGAATAGGACGGCGGGTAGCGAGCTAAAGATACTAATATTAGTAAGCTTAAAGCGTTTCGTACTATAACGCCTAGTAACGAGGGACGATATAATACGCCTTTCCTCCTCGTTAGATATATCTCGAACTTTAGAGTCGAGGTTAACCTTACTCTAGCTAATATCGTCGTATAGGTAGATAGTTCTTAGGATATAGGAGTAGATATATAGGTTACTAGCTATCTATCTCGTTACTAATCTATCTAGCTAGTAGAGTAGACGGAGAGCTTTCGTCTAGTTAGCGTATATAACTAGTTTCGGATAAGGCTAGTATTAATAAAGCAATATAAGTCTTAGAGGGTAGTCTTTAATAACTTAAAGGCTTAAGTAAGCGAGAGAGAAGGATAAGTATATAGATTAAGTATAGTACGTACTAATACGAACGATACTTATTTTAAATGTTAAATATTTAGTATAGAAAAGTTATTACGGTGTTAGTACGGCCGCGTAATTTCTATCCGCGCGCCGCGAATATCTAAGCTTCGCGCGCTATTAAGCTACTCTAGCTAGTAACGTCGATACTATATTAATTTATAAGATAGTATTATAGAGCTTCGACGTTATAGACGATAGTATTACTATATAGGGTATATATATAACCTAAAATCTATATTAACTAATTAGGAGGATTACTACCCTATATAGGTCGAATAGTATATAGGGTAAAGGTGTATAGCTAAACCGCCCTAATATAACGATTCTAGTATAGGGGAAAAGGAGGTATAAGCTCGAGTATTAGCGCGATAGGAGGTCTAGGCTTTCTCTTTTTACTCTATTAAGAGAGATATATTAATAAGGCTACGAACGATACGATATATAATCGTTATACGCCTTTAATTTTATACTCCCCTATACCTCTACTATTTTGCCTTAACGGATACTCTACTATACTTTTATAAACGAGTATATTACCCTCTCTTTTACTAATTATAATACGCTAATTAGGCGATTGAGTAGCGTTAAATAGGCGTAGCTATAGTATAGTTATACTCTACGAAGTAGATAGGCCCGCTACGTCCTTTAATATACGCTTCTTCGACCTAGTCTACCTCGCTTTTTTATACTCTCTTTACCCTTATCTATTCTTTTTAATATCTAACCGGCTTAAATAGTAACGATTAAATCCAAAAACCTCGTCTTCTACTAATAAGAAGTCGCTAACGGTTATAGTACGTTAGGAACTAGGCCTTAAGGATAGTATAGCTACTCTAGTACTAATATAGCTATATAGGTAGTAGCTTCGGACTAAGTAAGCGTATCTATCTAAGATAGGTTTAGTACTCTACCTTATTATAACTAAGATCGACTAGAAATAGGTCTCTTTTTATAGTAGCCTTACCTCGAACGCTAGTCGGAGAGGCTATATATCTTTTTATAGCGTTAAAGGACTTATTTTTTACCTAGCCGTTTATATATAATATCTATTCTAGATCGATACGCTATTATAATACTTAGTTATAAGTTAGAAGAGGTAGACGAGCCGGATTATAGAAGGTAGTAGTCGTAGTAGTATATATATATTAGCTACGGATAATACTATTAAAGTCCTTAATAATGTTATATTCTTAAACCTTATTATCTCTTTTAGAACGGCTAAGGGGTTAATTAAGGACCGTATTATAGATTATCGTCGAAGGACTTATACGGCGTTAACTTTACGCGCCTATAACTCGGCGCGTAAAGTCGACGCGGGTACGCGGATTAGGCTAGCTCGGAGAGCTACTATTCCGTTTCTATATCTAGTAACGGAAGTTACCTTCTTAGACAATAATATTATCTCCTCCTTACGTATTATATCTACTCTACTATTAGTATATATCGTACGATAGCCGCTTATTAAATATTAGAGATTAGCGTAGATATACTCGCGGATTAGATAGGGATTTATATACCTATTAGACCATTAACGATATCTATAAGTCTCGTACGAATTCTACTACTAATAGTCTCGTAGTCTATTTTATCGAACGTATACTCCGACTATACTACGTATATAGTATTAAAACTTATATCGTCGCTATCTAAGAGTATAGTATCCGAATATATCGATAGTATATCGAATACTATATTACGTAGAGTCTAGCTATAACCTAACCCGTTAAATAATAGGATTAATACGGAACGCCCGGAGATACGTATAACTATTAGATTAGGAACTATATATAATAAGAAGTATCTCGAAGACTAAGTAATCGTCTATAGTATAGTCTCTATATAATCTTATCTCGAGACTAGCTATACTAGCCGAGATCGAGTCTACGTATTAATGGGATTAACGTTACTAAATAAGGCATTATAATCTATATCTATATATAGATAGAGTATAGAAAGTATAAGTACCCTCGATATTATAGAGTATTAATATCGTCGAATTACATTAGATACGAGTACTACTACTTAAAAAACGGTTACGAGACGAGGTATATTATAAGAGATAAAGAGGATATATAGGGAATTCGTACACGTATATCCGTATAAGTAGGAGCCGTATATAGTACGAAGAAACGGTATTAGATATAAACGTCCTCGCCGTTAAGTATAGTAGTAGGATAGAGGCTATAATTAGATCCTAACACCCCCCTATACTATATAAGAATAGGACTATATACTCCTAAGCCGTCCCTAAATAAGTACGTCTAGCTATATACGAATCTCGAGAATATTACTAATTTAATTCCGTTACTTTAGAGCTCTTACTCTTAGAGGTATTAGTTTAGTATACCTTAGCTTACTTAGGGCGACTTACGTACTCGCCTTAGTCGTTAATATATACGTTTAACGCTATATATAACGCCGCGCTTAATTTAACGGCGCGCTAGCCTTTACGCTGCTCTTAATCTTTAACCCCTCCTAATAACCCCGCCTAGGGATATTTATCGGCGCACCTCGCTTAGATAAGCGAGTAAACGCCGCTAAAATAATACCCGCTACTCTACTATCCCGCCTACTACTATTAATACTAATAGCGATACGATTTCTAGTCTTACTATACGATTTACTTTCTTATATTTAAAAGGGAAGCCGCCGCCGTACGCGCCTAGCGTTTATTAAGTCGTAGGCCCTCGTAGTTAACCTAGCGGTACCGCCGCTACTATAATAATTAATCTAAGAGCGTATATTATACCCGTCTTATACGAAACGGTTCCGTCTCGTCTCTAACTAATATTAGTATAGTCTTACCCTTATCCGCCCCGCTATCGTCTACGCTCGCTAATATAGCGCCCTTAAATCTATTCGGTATCGAGCCCTTAAAATAGACTAAGAAGACTCTTCGCGAGTTCTTAGAGCGTAAATCTAATAGGCTCTACGAGACGTATCGTACCCTCTAAGGCTAGACGCTAGATAAAGCGAAGGATATATAGGATATATATATCGATACTATCGCCTTATTTCTATAGTTAAAGCCTACTAGAATACCTAATTAGAATATCTATAACTCTCTATTCTATAACGCTAAGAAAGAGCGCGCTATTCTCGAGAAGTAGCTATACGAGTAGAACCTAGAGCTATTCTATAACGATAGTAGTATAGCCCGTACGAGACTATAATAGCTAAGAGATAGCTACTTCTACTAGGATACTAGTCGTATTTAGTCTAGAGACTTTACTATCCCCCCTTTAAGTTATAAGACTTTAACCTAGTACTAGATCTCCTTCGTAATATCTATATCTAAACCCGGCTCTAAAGGTCCTTACCCTAGACGTAACGGATCTACTCTAGTACCTACGTTAGCCGTACTACCTACCCTAACGCCTAACTTTAGTAGTAGGTTCGAATTAGAGAACTAGTTAGAGATTGTTACGAGAACTAACAAGTATAGGAGGCTTAATCTTAGAGGCTAGATCGTATACTAAGTCGAAAAGACGCTACTTTAAGACCTTAACTTACTCGTAGTAACTCTAGAGCTTAGGGACAATAATATCTAGCGCTTTACTTCTAAGAAGATCGGTATTACTTAGTTCTACGTCCTACGTAAGCCTATACTTTATACTAACCTTTTTAACTCGGAAGCCTACGATATAGGCGAGGATTAGATAATATTCTATATCTTACTAACGTTATATAAGGTCGCCGTCCTAAATACTAGTAATATCGTAGCGATACTAAACGACCTCTATAATAATCTTAATCCTAGTATAGAATAAGAAGACCTTCTCGCTTTTATCGCCTTCCGCGATAACTAGAACCGGATATTAGTACTCCTATCCCCCCTCTTCTAATAGTAAGCTATATTCGGTAGTAGCCGGGGTATATTTACGGAACCGCGTCGTATAGAAAATATCGACGATAAAGAGGAATACGATAGTACGAATAGCGCGGCCGAAGAAGACGACCTATACGATATCTTACTACTTATAAAGAGACGGCTTAGGTAGCGACGATAGAATATAGAGACTAGTAATTTTAGAATAGATTCGCCCGCCTTATCGCTTCGTACGTAGACTTTATTAATAGGCTTACTCCTACTTATTCCTCGCGCGAGAGAGTCCCCTCCTACTACTAATACTAACGGTACGGTCTCGCTATTCGATACCTTACCTAAGTTCCCGACTAACCTAAATACCGCTAGTTAAGTAGGGGATACCTTAGCGTTAATATCGACTTAGCCGCTAGTAGGACCTACGCTAACTATTAATAGCGTACTAGAGGTTCCCGCGGCGCTAAAGCTAGTAGTACTAGAGCTACTAGTATTAGTAATACCCGCGGCGTTAAAGTCTACGGAACCCGCGGCGTTAAAGTCTATAGTATCCGCGGCGTTAAAGCCTATAGAATAGCTACCGTCTACGCCTATAGTAGATAAGGAGGTAAAGAAGCTATAGAAGAAGCTTTAGAAGATCGTAATAGATTCGCTAGAGGAATATACGCTTAACGAGAAGTTTAGCTATTACCTAAGGTATATTAGTAAGGAAGTACTAGTCGCGCGACTATTAAAGGACTACTCGATATTTAATACTAGCTAGCTACCTCTAGTAGGGCCGCCGATTAAAGTAAAGTAGCTATCTAGGTAGTTATCCGACGGAGAGGCTAAGGTGTTAACTAAGGCGCTTTATTAGATAGATCTAATATTCTAGAAGGATATAGTCTATCCCTTCTTTAGCTTTAATCCTAAGGACGATAACCTACTATCGAGGTGTATATAGGACAGCTAGAACTTCCGTAAGGGCCTTAAACCCTACTAACTATACGTCGTCGCCTAGATACTTAAGAGACTCGTACTTAGCTAAGAATAGGTTATTAATACTATAGATATAGGTGCGGGTAAGACCTACTCTTCTATCGCTATTATAGATATCCTTACGTAGAATAGGGAGCTATACCGCTATAAAGACCGCGATATACTAGAAGATATAGCTAACCGCGATAAGAATAGCTCGCCTATCCTCGATATAGGCTT